>BSQZ01000019.1:1772500-1777500 GCA_033239005.1 Lamellibrachia satsuma
AGGGTCGCACGTTTACTATTATAACGTTTACTATCATAACGTTTACTATTATAACGCATGGGTGACGGCCAAAACAAATAGTTAGAGAGGTTCTCACTAGAGGGAGAGTGGCGTCTGTTTTCTCTGAGATAGTGTCCTTTTAAGTAGGCAATTTGGAGCAACTTTGCAGCAAGCTAAGCATTTAAAAATCTAACGCAGATGATTTGCGCATTGACGTTGATCTGGGCCAATTTAACCAAAAGAACGTCTATTGCATTCGCTGATAAGGATTGTTTCGTGTTACGGGTTGTGCGATACAGGTAATGCCGTCGGAAACGAGTAGACACTGGCCCGAAGGCGCGGTTCGCCCGCCGACAGACTCCCGAGAGGCCAGCGTTGCATTGAGACCCAAACTTTGTCTGCGATGTCCCCGCCTGGCACCAACGCTGACGTGGTGAAAGCCGTCTGTCAGCACCCGACTAACGCTCCCTCCCTATTCGCCACCACCCCACCAACGTCAGCACGACCAACACATGCGTTCAAGTATCACGCACGCACGCACGCACGCACGCATGCGCAGACACTTCCGCGACGACTTCACGGAAACACCTCCCCGGTCCGCCTTCATCCGCGCGCGCCTTAATGTCAGCTGACAATCTCGCCCCTGCGTTCGATCAAACGAGAAATCTGATGCGGGTTTTACGCCTGACAGTAATGCCGTAACCACATTTTGTCCTCGGAGCGAGACGCACTCGGGTCGAGAACAGCGGCAGCTGGCGCGTTCTCTAAACGACAAATGCAGATTTCTCGCGCGCAGCGATGGGACGCGACTGACGAGAACTGGTAATTGTTGTTTTCTCTGGCGCTCAGGAAAGCCGTCCTTATCTGTTGACGGGCGCGCATTTAGTCGGGTACATTAACAGGTCGACCCAAACGACAGATCTGCGCGATTATCGCGGCGAGAAACGAGACAGAGACTTATGGGAAATAGATCGGCCGGCGGGCGCGGTCATAGGTCGGCGGGGTGAGGCGCTAAGAGTGTTCTCAGCTGGTGTGTCTTTCGTCTGTCGCGGATAAATCGAGCGTTAAAAGACACGCGCTGACCCGGCGCTGACACGCGGGAAGCCGCTTATCGTAACCGCTTCCTCCGCGGGTTGGTGACGGGCTGACAGGTGGGTCCACGGAGTTCGCCCCGGATTGGATTCCCACATATGTTTACTCCGAGATGTCGTCATTTAAATGGTCCCGTGCATTCGCGTATTCCGAGACACAAACTGGGTAGACGTACACACAAACGTACATAAGTACTAATGTGCATACCAGTGCATTTGTGAACACGCGTGTACATTGGTTCGTAAATATGGTTGACCGTGGCGTAGTGGTACACGTGTACTGTTGATAGTGGTATACGAGTATCTGTGATAGTGGGACACAAGTAAATGTGATAGTGGTATAAGGTATTGGTGATAGTCGTACGTACGCCTAGTGATGGCAGTGTTGCATAAGCATTGATATTAGTAATATACGTGTATTGATTATAGCGATACATATGGACTGATGATAGTGGTTACGAATATTGGTAATAATTGTACACGGATATTGAAGACAGTGGTACACATGTATTGATGGTAGTGGTATACGCTTGTTCGTGATAATAGTGCTCATGAATTGGTGATAGTAATACACGAGTGTTGATGATAGTGATACACGAGTGTTGATGATAGTGATACACGAGCAGGCTGGTATTGGTGTTTTACTCGAATGTGTAAACACGACTATGCTTGACAGAAGAAAAAAAAGTGTGGTTAAAATGATTTGACACAGAATGATGCACGACTTAACTGACGATGGGACAGTTTTGGCTGACAATGACATAAAACTTGTGCTGCGCCGATGCACTAACTTGACTGACAGTGCAGAGTAGTAGTATGACAATGGCCGACGAGTACGGTTGGAAGATTTGAATGACACATTGACAGCAACAACATAAATATTTGACAACAATTGCGACATAATCACTCCAGTTGACGACTTAGACGAAGCAACAGCGATGAAGCAACGACGCCGTACAGCTGGGCGCAGGGCGAGCGGGAGACATACCTGGTATCTCCTATGGCCGCACCGTCGACCACATAAACATCTCGAGGCAGATAACCGGCGTCGACTGGGCCGACTCGCCTGCCCGACCCGGTCTGTTTCACGTTTATCGCCTCGTCGCCACTTTTTCAGCGAATGTGTAAATACGTAAAGCTGTCTAAAGAGCTCGATGACACGACGCAGCGTGCGTTCGTTAAGGACACTTAGTGTTCGCGCATCAACGGAAGCGTGAGGTGTGTTCTGCTGATAGACAGCATGTTGTGGTCGGCGCTACCATTTTTCTATACGTGGCAGCGCGGCAACGCGGCTTAACAATTATTTCGCAAAACGAGAACTGAATTGTACGAAGAATGTACATGTAGGAATATCATTCATAACATAATTTTTTTTATTAAAACGTATGTGCCAATTGACAGATACATTATATATATATATATATATATATATATATATATATATATATATATATATATATATATATATATATATATATATATATATATATATATATATATATATATATATATATATATATATATATATAATAAGCAGGAGTAAAATTAAATAAAGTGGTTAATGCCATTTAGCCTACTTTATTTTATATTTAGTAAATACATAGTAAGGATATATATATATATATATATATATATATATATATATATATATATATATATATATATAATTACTAAATGTAAAATCCATGCTGAATCAGTGAGTGCTGAAATGCTTTGATGCTTATTTGAATGACAATGCAGAACAGCACAACACGTAATTACAAGACTGACACAATATTAGCAATGCAGTTACAACACCGTTCACACGGAATTTATAATGAAATAAATAAATTAACGAGCAAATATGGAACAGAAACGTAGAGACAATGTAAAAAATAAAACCGGTCAGCAAAGCCGCGGGACTGTGATGTCCTAACTCATGTATATCATACATTCTACACACGTGGTGATTGTCACGCACAAAACAATAAAGAGAAAATGCCTGAACTCGTATATTCGACTTGAATTACTTAATTTCATATGTGTAAATTAATTAGATTATTCCGATGCAGTCGGGCACATTCGGCGAATCTAATGCGCGCATTTTCTACATATTGTTCCCACGTCATCATGAATATATCGACAAAACTGCAATATACAGATACAGGTATTTATATATGGTTTTACAAACATGTGTACATCGTTATACGTTTATTTACAAATACATTTTAATACAGGTTACATATAATAATTGCGAAATTGACAAAACCACACATTTTATATACTCTGATATTTCCAGAGTGTAGAATTAATATACATATATATATATATATATATATATATATATATATATATATATATATATATATATATATATATATATATATATATATATATATATATATATATATATTATCTTATAAACGCTGGCACGTCTCTTTGTTCAGTTGTGTTTTGAAGCCTGTATTAGGGGCACGAGTCATTCTTGTTTCATGACAACAGGGCCAATTAAATTTAACTTTTTTAAATAGAACTTTAAGCGAGATATGCATGATTAAATGCACATTAATGCATGTAAAATAAATCAACAATTACCTTATAAAATATAAAGTTGGAATTATGTGAGACATTTGTGTCAATTGTGAAGTTCATGATAGTAAATGATGTATAATGTCAGGATACTCATAGCCTTTTAGTACCATTGCCTTGTATAATTGCCACGTTATGATGTGATTTAACATTTTTAATTTAACATTTCGATGCAAATTCGATGCAAATACATACGTCTTCACAACGAATATTCATCTATTTAATGAATCCGAGCTACTGCTAGGTTAATGTTTCTATAAATGATGGCATATAATTTAGTTAGCTTTTTGTTAACTCTAAAGAGTGCCTTTGCAGGAGACGTGCGCACGATAAGACATATCATCACATCACAAACCAGTTATGTTGCATATAGTTATCCAATTGGACACTGTTTTCTTGCACGCGCCGCATTGATATACCCGAGGCAATATTTCTGAGGCAGAACCGTATCCGACATCGTTGACCCGCAGTTATTTGGATAGTTTTGTAGCGACGACTTATGCCGACAATTTGCAAACTGTAATACTGCGACGGTGTCAGCGAATTAAGAAACCGGAAGTTTAACTTTGAGCCGACATATATGTTCCTTTCGACGTGTCGTCAGACTTCCATTTAACATGCGTTGTGTTTCCACTCTACAGTACATTTGCTAGTGCGTTTTATGGAAGCGGTCTTTTATAAGATGGCTGAACATTTTTCAAAGTATCCCTGAGCGTGTTGCATCATGGGATGATTCATGGTCATCGGCGGTGGTGGCGGCTGCGCAAAGTAGGGCTTCCGGCTACACATGCCGCCAGGGGACGCCGTTGGGATGGCGTTGTGTGACATCCGGATAGCTGAAAACATAAATCGAAAATAAAAATAAATCGATGAGAAGAGTGTCGTTTCGCACAATGTAAACGTACATAATATATATATATATATATATATATATATATATATATATATATATATATATATATATATATATATATATATATATATATATATATATATATATATATATATATATATATATATATATATATATATATATATATATATATATATATATATATATATATATATATATATATATATATATATATATATATACTAGCGCCGTCTGGGGTATTTGGAATTCCAAATAATATGCCCAAGCCTAGCTGAACAGTGTTGTTAAACTATAATAACATAATAACTATAATTAATGACGATCGCTACCTAATATATATATATATATATATATATATATATATATATATATATATATATATATATATATATATATTATACTAGCCATATTATATATATAATATATATAATATATATATAATATATATATATATATATATATATATA
>BSQZ01000019.1:1785000-1812500 GCA_033239005.1 Lamellibrachia satsuma
TATATATTCTATTTATAGTAATTTTAGATGATGTTGACGATAACTTACCGGATAGCGCGAGGTCGACGGGCTCTGACGTTGGGATGTGAGGAAGGGCGTTGTACGGCTCACTGCTGGCTGGCGACAGACTATGTAGGGAGCCGGTGCTGCCGGTCGGACTGAGCGGTTGCTGTTTGAGTGTCGTGGCGGACGGGTGCATGGGCCAGCCGCCGCCCGAGAGCGCGTTGTCACGGTCGTTGGCGTACGCCGGGTGCATGAGAGGCGGCGGGGCCTGGACACCGCCCGACATCGGACTCAGTCCCGACTGGTTGTAGTCGATCGTCGCCGGACTGTTCATGACGCAGCTCGGCCGGCTGGTCGACATGTACGGGGCGCTGGTGTAGCCGTAGCTGGTCGGGGACATGGCGTACTGCTGGTGCGATTGCGACGACATCGGCGACATGGCCAGGCTGCCCTGGTGGTGGTACGAGTTCATCGACATCGAGTTGAGCATGTTGGCCGTCCCGTCCAAGTGATGCTGCTGGGCGACATTCGGCGCCATGTTGCCGCCGCCCATCGCCGCCATATTGACGCCACCGCCCCCCATCGCCGCCATGTTGACACCGCCCATGGCCGCCGCCATGTTGGGCGCGCTCTGGAACATCTCGTACGGCGAGCCACCCGTCATGTTGTTGAGCATGCCGAATGGCTTGAGAGACTGGCACTTCCGGCGGAAGCCGCGAGGACGCCGTCGGAACGATCCCTCCTCGAACATGAACTCAGCGGCCGGATCAATCGTCCAGTAGTGTCCCTTGCCCGGTCGACCGAGTCCTTTCGGCAGCTTGATGAAGCACTCGTTCAGCGACAGGTTGTGCCGCACGGAGTTCTTCCAGCCCTGGTACGTGCCCCGGAAGAAGGCGAACCGTTGCTGCAGGAACTGGTAGATCTCGCTCAGGGTGCATCGCTTCGTTGGTGCCGCCTGGATCGCCATCACGATGAGAGCGATGTAGGAGTAGGGCGGCTTCTCCTGTCTCCGTACCTGCACGCCGCCAGGGCTACCTGCCGACTTCTTCGGCGACCCTCCCGCCTTGTCCTCGCCCGACTCGTCGCCCGGCGTACAGCTATGCTTGGCGGTCTCCTCTCTCTTGCAGTCCGTCGTCTCCCGCATCAGGTCGGCCTCCTGGTCCATGAGGATGGCGGGAGGAGGTTTCATGTCCCCAGTCGTCGTCTGCAACTCCATCCGAGTCGCCTGTAGAACTCAGTGGCGACTCTACGTCGTCCAACCGTCGATCAGTACTTGAATGTAATAACTCGGCGTTTTCGTTTCGCATTTATCACTACACAACATATGTTACGCTAGACTACTTCCTGCTTGTCTCTCTTGCAGTTTTTGGCCTTCGTAAAAGAATCACCGTCGTCGCACCAACCTGTTTGTCGACGCCTTCAGTAGTGCAGATCCGACTCAGGCACTCTGCAGCACAGTCAGACTGCTTCTGAGAGAGCGCGGCATCCGGCCATCAAGACAGCCTGGCGCTGGGCACATCTCGGAAATCAAAACAACCGCTTCGCGATAAACGACGACGTAAATCTGGCGGGCGTGAAAGAGCGTCGAAATACCAACACCATCCGAGTCCACGCGAGTGTCGCCAAAGTGAAATGCTACCACCCGACGCGTCTGCGTCTGCCGTTATCTTTACTGCCAACTAAGTATTGCGCCGACGATACCACTCCCGCGAACCATAGGGGTGCCGTGCCGCCCAATCCGGGAGCTGCCTCGGGCAGTCGCTCATTGGCCGGACGTTTCTCGGCCACAGCTACTGTAAATAAGATGGTCATTCCCTCCGAAAAAAAGGCGTGTTGTCTGGCCCGTGTATATACTATTGTGTTATTCGACTTTATTTAGTTAAAACACCACACAAGTAGGAATACAAAATTTTCCTCTAATGATATAACAGTTACGTAACATTCTACAAATGTAGGTTTTTGAATGAATTATCTTCTAAATTCACTCACGGGTGTCACCCAAATCCATGGACTTTGAAATGCTACACGATCAACAAGTGTTGGGACCCACAACAGCATTGTGTTAGAGTGACGTCAACTCGCTTGTTTCCTTCGTTGTTGGAAACCGCGAAACGCGAACCCGTTCTTCAGCCTCAGCGCGCCTGCCCCGCCCTCCGGTCCGCCTAAATGGATTCCTCGACGCAGTCAGAGCGCGTCTCTGTCGAAACTCGACCCACCCATCATACACGATTTCACTAATTCACGTGTTGACGTTGGCATTCCGCTCCCCCATGACGTCGTGTCATCGATATCGGTGCAAAGTCGTCACTTCCGCGACCCAACGAAAATACGCTGCCGAAGCATGGCGACACTCGTGGCAATTAGACTAACTAGAAGTCGGGCAGTAACCACACGTAACAAGAGATAACATAATATTAGTATTTCTCATGAAAGTCGTATTAATTACTGTATATATGTTTGGTTTAGCGTTACGGTAATTAAATAAACGTTAGGGTAACTTTATCTCATAATTCAGATATATTAATTAGTGCGTGCGTATGTGCTTTGCGTGCGTGCGTGCGTGCTTTGCGTGCGTGCGTGTGTGCTTTTTACACACGTACATATATACATGTATTTACATACACATAAACATGCACGTATTTACAGTAAATACAAAGCACAGACACGTCCGCGTGTATATAGGATCTTTTCCCGCTATGAACATATATACATATACACTACAGCACAGAACATAGAAATATTTATCAATACGAAAGCACTGTGGAAGAACACACTCGCCAACACTAGCTCGATTTAAGAAAATGTTTACAAATAAACTAGAATGTTTCCGCATATACAGCAGGCGCGCACGAGGCCAAATAGACGCATGCTTCGTCGCCTGTAGATGCCTTAAGTCTATTTGTTGTTGCAGACTACCTAGTTTATCCACGCAGTGACAATGCCCACGCCAAAATTGTGTAGCAAATATATTTATTTTGTACACAATAAACGTACGCGTTCGTAATTTATACAAGCATGTAAATGTTGTGAGATCTTTCAGTCGAGAGGTAAATGTCGAGTCATTTGGAGCCTATTTGTATCTACGTCGTTGAACAGCAGTCTTTATTTGTCCTATTGTCTGGATATAAGCAAAACTTTAATATATAAACTTCTGTTGGATTAATGGTTTTCTAATATTACCTGGACTAGTTTATCGTAGGAGTGCAGATGTGGAGGCGTGTGGGTGATGCATGACACGTGTGTCTTTTGTTGATGACATAAAGCGATATATGTCGTCACAGCTTAATGATTAACTACTGTTTTATAACAACGACAACTCATATTTTTTAATAAAAGAGCATTCACACAAAGATAGATAATACAACGTATAAACTGTTCAACCAACTGTTGCAGACAACTTGTTTATGTTTCTTGCACGTCTGAAAAGCCGTATTTCTAAGTACATAATAGTAATGTACAGTAAATTTTATTATTTTTCCGCTTACAAAACAGTTATGCCAACCCGGATTATCTTAACTGCGCAGCAATAGAGCTGTCAAACGATTGCCGAGTTGCTCTCAGGGGCCGACGCGAGCCACGTAATAGAGAACCCACCGTTAGTGGGGAACGACCTTATCAGATGGGAACATTTGCAAGCGGAGACCGACTGTGGCACAATCGCGATTGACGACTTGCGTTCGACCTTTGCCGAGCCGCGGGTAGCGCGCTACCAACTGGTGAGAGGGAACACTTGGCGGCAAGACATTTGTCAGTAGTAAGCAGGCCATGACAGGGCGAAATCAGCCGCTCAATTAGCCGGCGTTAGAAGCCTGCTGTATCTCGTTCATTTGTCACTCATCGAGTGCCACGAGGTTATCGGAGGCTGCGTCGCGGCCGGCGTGTGAACGTATTGTTCCGTTTGACAGAAACGCGAGCCAGGTGGTGCGTTCGTTCCGTTCGCCCTCTCCGCGTCAACGTTTTAGTGACGCCGGGTACCACACACGATGTCGCCGTGCCAGCCGCTTCGAAAGTCATAAATAAAGATGTCCAAAGAACGATGTTTCCGCTGAATTCCCCGAAAGTGCTCCCCGACTGGCATGTCAGCGCACTTTCCCGGGCAGACGAACTCTGCTGCTGCCTTCAAGACGCCAGTGGCGGCAGCCGTCTGGCCACAGCGGGCCACTGAAAGACGCCATTTGCAAAAAAGAAGGTGGGCGTGTGCACCAATGCATTCGTAAGATTGCCCAAATCTGACTTGGGGCCAGTTACGTTGTAACTGGAATTAAAACGCCAATTCCAATTCCGGAATTTTAATTGGAATTGGTGTTTGTTTTTAATTGGAATTGGTGAAAATGTAATTAGCAGTTTCAATTAGACTTTTCAATTACTTGTTCAATTACGTCATGTAATTTTTAACTTAAATTATTCAAATTATTCACTACAGACAATCAATAAAATACAATATGTTGTTTTTTATATTTATTTGCAATCATGTGCCATAATAATATTTTGCACAAATTAAATAAAGCTGCTCTAAAATATATGTTATTTTGTTGGCGTTGAGCGTGTGTCTATGGTTGCTCTGTTCACACATTTTTATTTCAATATGGAAATGATAATTGGAATTGGTATTTTACAATTGGATTTGGAATTGGTATTTTTGAGGTGGAATTGAAATTGGTATTTATAGTTTGACCAGTGTGTAAATGGGCTTGGAATTGATATAATATAATGATATAATGTAACTGACCCCAAGTCTGGCTCAAATATATCTACTAAGCCTGGTCAGGCTGTATCAGTTCTCTGGACGACCGAAAAGTACTTGAATATTCGTTGTGAATGGATTTATACTATATATATATATATATATATATATATATATATATATATATATATATATATATATATATATATATATATACACACATGTATGTGTATACATATATATATATATATATATATATATATATATATATATATATATATATATATATATATATATATATATATATATATATATATATATATATATATATATATATATATATATATATATCTATATGTATACATATATATATATGTATACATATATATATATGTATACATATATATATATATATATATATATATATATATATATATATATATATATATATATATATATATATATATATATATATATATATATATATTATGTATGTATGTATGTATCTTTGTATGTATGTAAGTACGTACGGACGCACGCACACATACATATAAAGGTTCTTTGGAGAAAGGTTTTTGGCACCTATACAGTCCAAACTGTGCTGGTCAATGTATGGTTGTAAAAGTGGAGGAAAATCATGCTTACACAACAATAATAACATTGAAAGTTGCAATTATGTAAGGAATATATATATATATATATATATATATATATATATATATATATATTTATGTATAATAATTAATATGCCTCTTTAAAAGTACACGGCTCGTCATTTGCGGAAAAGATACAACAATATTATTTCCATACAAAATAAACACACCGCGTTTGTTGCTGTAGACGCTTATGTTTTGTAAACACTCGGGGATCCAGCCGTAGGGATTCACACACGACAACTCCCCTGGGTGCACTTCCCACCCAGGAATCCCCACATCGCGTGGCAACATGATAATGGCCTCCCAAACCAATTGTAATCATAGATAGCTGTAGGGTAAAGTAAACCCAATTTAAGTTTACAGGAATCGCGTGGAATATTTTAAGTTTAGTTTTAATTTCGGTGGCCTCGATATAAAGACGCGCTTTGGTGAAATCCCAAGTGAACGAGCACGCAGTAGAAACATTGTATTTCGTTGTTGTTCTGAAATGATTACAAACATAATGCATCTGTAGTGGTGTTTATGGTGTAATAACGTATATTTGCTGCACTTTCTGACAACCTGAAATTAAAACAGCGAATCCCGATAACACCGTAGTATATATGTATATATATATATGTATATGTATATGTATATGCATATATATATATATATATATATATATATATATATATATATATATATATATATATATATATATATATATATATATATATATATATATATATATATATATATATTATATATATATATATATATATTTGTCCGTCGTCCTAAAATCTTCAGTTTGGTGAGTCTGCAGATGGGCGCTCTCCAAACTTTGTTAACTGCGTGAATTGCCTGGGCTTTTCTACACTGGATGTCATGTTATGAGTTTGTGTAGGATCCGAGGTATTTAAAATCCTCTACTTTCTCAGTTTCACTCCCATCTGACGAGTGTACACTATCATTAGCAGAAGGGTTGATGTACAAAATCCCTATATATATATATATATATATATATATATATATATATATATATATATATATATATATATATATATATATATATATATATATATATATATATATATATATATATTGTTTATATAGTCCCAACGTTTTGTAATTTATTATTATTGCTGTATAAATCTGCCCTTTTACAATCGTAAAAGACCAGCCCAGTTTGGACTAGGTGCCAAAAAACGTTTCTCCGAAGAATCTTGGAATTACTTCGCAATATGCCCAGCTATATATGATAATTATATCGTGACCGTATATTTAAAAATAACTGAACCAAAGAGACGTGCATAACTTTAAATCCTTAACAACCACTATTTAACTGTTTGAGGTTAGAAATAGGAAAACCTTTGCGACTGGTGGCTGGAATGTGTATATGGAAAACTATGGATCATAGTATGCATTTTGAAGAAGAAACATTATAATGGGATCTGCCCTGGACATGGAAAGGAAGAAACGACATTAAATAGACTACATTCTCATGGAATCACAGAAACATCAGCAGTAAACATGTTTTGAAAATGAAATCACATATATCATGTGTACATTGGTAAATAAAAGAAGAATATTTTAACATTTAAAAAAAATTCATTAAACATATAATCCAATCGACACGTTTTACTATCATGACCTGTCATGTTTAAATTTTTTAGAAAATACACATGTATAGACAACTATTGCTGCATGGCAAAACAATTGCTTAATCAATTCGATTTTTTGCTAATCTCATTTCAATTTAATTTTTGCGAAGAACCAAACCTATACCTATGTCCACTGCCACATGCTAGCTCGTTTGTGCAACTTTTGTATGTAGGTTTTTTGTGTGAAATCATCAGACAAACTATTAAATTAGTTAATTCTTGTTCAAGCATTAACTGAAGTGAAAATAGAAATGCTGAAAAATCACGAGTTTTTCCTTGGTGAAATCTCGTAACTTTGTCATGTGATCGGCGAGATGATGGAGGTCGCGCCCATGATATCCACTATTTTTATTCTTATCAAATCTAACGACTAAGTAATTTTTTATTAAACTGACTGCGCACATTACTTAAACTAGTCACACACTAAACGTCTGGACGTAAGTGAACCGGATTCGCCATGGGCTGAACCATTTAAGGCAGCAGCTTTAACTTTGAAATCGAAATTTATATTTTTATAAATACACGAATGTTCTTCAGAATTACGTCGTATATTGTTGTAACTTGTGAAAACGTGAGGTGAAATGTGCAACTTAATTTCGATTCAACAAATTTTTTTCAGCCCAATTCCGAAAATATGGGCTTTGCGTAGTTTATGGATGCGTGATGTCACAGAATCGCACAATTAACATATATATATATATATATATATATATATATATATATATATATATATATATATATATATATATATATATATATATATATATATATATATATATATATATATTATATATATATATATATATATATATATATATATATATATATATATATATATATATATATATATATATATATATATATATATATATATATATATATATATATATATATATATATACATATATATATATATACATATATATATATATATATATATATATATATATATATATATATATATATATATATATATATATATATATATATATATATATATATATATATATATATATATATATATATATATATATATATATATATATATATATATATATATATATATATATATATATATATAGTATTATATCATGTCACAGTGGCATTTGTACGTTGAACACGAACTAAAATAGTGCATGGGGTCTGACCTGTCTCGACAAGTACGTTAAACGCTTAAAGACTGCCATTACACCGCAATGAAAAGATCTCGACCACCATCTATGCATCCGAGACATGTGTTCGACGTTGAAACATTTGAACAATTGCGTAGCAAATAATCCTACCAAACGTAAATGAGGTGTTTGAACACGCGCGCTCCTGCACAGCATATATGCTTTAAGATAAGCGACCATAAGTTTAAATGTATAGTGACCCATAATGTGATGCCAATTGAAGATGTGACCGATAAAGCTGGATACAGTTAATATATTTATCATCTATATTTGATAATTATTTTTTTTTTAATTTCTTACAACTCCATGGTGTTATATTGATCATTGTTTCCCACATGTTTTTGCAGTACCAGTAGTTCCGTAACAGTTCACCGCGCGGCGGTGAACTGTTACGGAAAAAAATGTAAATAAAAAAAATAGTACGCGGGTCTTGACCCAACTTCTCTTTATCACGCTCTGTTTGAATAGGCAAATATCGACAATTGTGAACGACTCCTTATTGCACCATCAACCATTGAGCGGCTCCTTATTACACCATCAAACATTGAGCGGGTCCTTATTGCACCATCAACCATTGAGCGGCTCCTTGTTGCACCATAAACGCAACAGAATATGTTATTGATACATTTTGACAACTGTAAAACTACAACAACCAAATATTGAAACATCAACCAATCCTAATTTGCAATAATTTCAGAACAACAACGAAATACAATGTTTCTACTTCGTGCTCGTTCGCGTGGGATTTCGCCAACACGCGTCATTGTGGCAACGCCGTCGAACATAAATTTACCATTTGTTTCGGAGAGCATTATCATGTTGCCACGCGATGTGGGGATTCCTGGGTGGGAAGTGCACCCAGGGGAATTGTCGTGTGAATCTCTACGGCTGGATCTCCGAGTGTTTACAAAACATAAGCGTCGTGCCTACAGCAACAAACGCGGTTTGTTTATTTTGTATACAAATGATATCTTTTCCGCAAATGACGGCCCGTATAGTTTTAAAGAGGCATATATTATACATTGAAATAACTGTTCTTTAACGTTCTGCGTGGTTATTTATGCATACATATTCTGCATCATTTAGAACATACAGTTCTGAAGTAGAAGTCGTTTTAACGTAAATTTGTTAAATAAAATATGTATTAACGTGTGGTGATCATAACTGGCAGGTTGTTTAGAAAGGTCTGATGATCCATTTTTTGTGTGTTAACTGTTTTCACACTTATCTATTACAGAAGTCCAATGATTCATTATTGGATATTCAATTCTTTTTATTTTTACTTTTTACGTGTAAATTTACTGGAATAAGCTTATTTTTTCTGAATAAGCACTATATATATATATATATATATATATATATATATATATATATATATATATATATATATATACATATATATATATATATATATATATATATATATATATATATATATATATATATATATATATATATATATATATATATATATATATATATATATATATATATATATATATATATATATATATATATATATATATATATATATATAAACCAAAGTGTATGTTTGTCTGTCTGTCTGTCTGCCTGCCTGTCTGTCTGTCTGTCTGTCTGTCTGTCTGTCTGTCTTATACACGGCCGCATTTGTGGGCCGATCCGGACGAAACTTTGCAAGGTGACCCAGGGGCCCTTCTGATGGACATGAGTGAGTGAGTGAGTGAGTGAGTGAGTGAGTGAGTGAATGAGGGAGGGAGGGAGGGAGGGAGGGAGGGAGGGAGGGAGGGAGGGAGGGAGGGAGGGAGGGAGGGAGGGAGGGAGGGAGGGAGGGAGGGAGGGAGGGAGTAAGTGCGTCCTAGTTTTTTTCCCATAAAAAATAATTAGGGTACAAATGTACCACAAGTAACCAACAACCTAGACAATATAGCGCACATATATTAACTGACGAAGGATTTTTAATCCCCATTGGCACAGGTTTTCGATGTTTAATTATTGATTTATTTGAATGTGTGCAATAGTGGCAATGACAATCTGAAAGTGTGTGTGTGTGTGTGTGCGTGCGTGCGTGCGTGCGTGCGTGCGTGCGTGCGTGCGTGTATATATATAATTATATAATTATAATTATATAAGTACGCACGCACGAACGCACGCACACAGGCACACACTCACACACGCACGCACCCACGCACGCACGCACACACACACACACGCACGAACACACACACACACACACACACACACACACACACACACACACACGATATTTCTTTCTTTCAGATTGTCATTGCCACTATTGCACACAATCAAATAAATCAATAATTCAACATCGAAAACCTGTGCCAGTGGGGATTAAAGGTCCTTCATCAATTAATATATGTGCGCTATATTGTCTACGTTGTTGGTTACCTGTGGTACATTTGTACCCCAATTATTTTTTATGGGATAAAACTAGATATAATTAGAATTTACACATTTAGTGAAAGCCGTCAGTGACATTTGTATCCCATAGATATCCCTATAGATCGGATCGCGATCGAGCACTGAACAGAAACAAGAAGAAAAAAGACGTATTAATGACAACCGGGGGTAATTCTGTACCCGGGCTGTGTACAAACAAACCACAGACAATTTGTTAACGCTCTATGTATGATCTATAATGTTCAGCAGTGGCTATACGCTGAAGTTTACACTGAAAATATAAAGCAGAACACAGTTATTGCACGCTTACAACAAAAATACGCCAAATCACAATAACGCAAATTTCGACTTTCAGCCTAAAATATAAAATAACTATTATATATGTACTGGACTTTTATACATTAAATTTAATTAAATACAGGCCTACCATGAAACAACTAAATGAAAGGATATGCAGTTGGGAATAATAGTAGAACAACTATTGCAAAACGTAAGGAGCTACGGTACGAAATTACCCCAGGTACACATATTAGGGTTACATTGTTTCGCTCTCTCGTTTTAGAATAATTTCACGAAAAAAAATCAAACCTATCCGGTGTCCACTGCAGCACACTAGCTCGTTTGAGCAAATGTTGTATTTAGTTATGGTAAAATAATTTTTGACCGGATCCGGTGAAAATTCGTCGAAAAAGGTCAAAAGTGGTTTGTATCTAGATATTATATATAACATAAAACTATTTACATTTTCGCAAGTTTCCCGATAAAACGATCAAAGTCAATTATTTCGATCATATTAACAACAGTTCGCACGCTTTTGTTAAACGCAAGCTGATATGTGTGTGTGTGTGTGTGTGTGTGTGTGTGTGTGTGTGTGTTTGTGTGTGTGTGTGTGCGTGCGTGCGTGCGTGCTTGCGTGCGTGCCTGCGTGCGTGCGTGCCTGCGTGCGTGCGTGCGTGCGTGCGTGCCACTGGCTTATCAGAAGTTCGACAACTGTGGCCGCGCGAAGTGTCAGGCTGAGGCAGTGGTCGCCACTTACATCTGCTTCGTGTCGCCCACGGCCTCGTATTCGGCACAAGAGCATCTCGCGGCCGGTGTCCCTACTAACAGCATGCGCACTGTCCGCGCCTCACGCCGCGGTCGGCCGTCGACCAGCGACATCTGCTGAGTGTAGGCGAGTCGACGCGGCCACACACCGCGAGTCAGTGAGTCATCAGGATCGCTCGTCAACTCTTCAAATAGTGAGCGGGCAGCGTCACGGACAGGCTATGGTTGACTGGCTGGTTGACAGTTGACCTGCATTGTGAGTGATTGAGTGATTGATTGAGTGAGTGAGTGAGTGAGTGATTGATTGATTGATTGATTGATTGATTGAGTGAGTGAGTGAGTGAGTGAGTGAGTGAGTGAGTGAGTGAGTGAGTGAGTGACTGCGCACACGTACAGCATACTCATCCCCTCATCACATGCTTAAATATACTAAAATTGAAGGATATATATGGAAATTATAGAAATTGCCAAATTTATGTATAATTATTCCCATAACAACCAACCAGTATCGTTGTCAAATATTCATGATATTCACAATCATAACACCAGGCAACTTAGACATATCCGTCCATTCAGCAGTTCCACCCTACGATCATCAAATATTCTAATATGTAAGGGGCCATTAGTATGGAATAACATTTAACTTGATATTCAAAACAAACCTAATATTACCAGTTTTGTGTCTTCTTTGAAGTCGTGTGTTTTCAAAAGCTATGGAAATACTACACCATACTAAATGTGCTACCACTGTTTTTTTTTAGTCTTAAGCTGTTATGAAAATTTTACTGCATATTAAATGCTATTACTGGGTTTGTTCTTCTGGAATCTACCATTTGTGTTGTATATATGTGTGTTAAAAAATCATACTTGACATTGTGAACCGTTTATAATTGCACAATAACTGTTGTTCACGTCTTCGTCTACTGGCCTTGTCACAGCTGTTACTCATTATTTATGGTAGTGTATTAGTTGTCCGTTTATAGTTATTGGCGCTGTTTCTATCTTATAACAATCAGTCTACCATTATCAGCGGTTGGCAGCGATCAGTGACAAACATTTTTTGTTTGCCGTACCTTTGTATACAGGGGCCTGTACACATATAGCTATATAAATACACTGGTAACAACCTCGGCTCTGTTGCCAACCAGCATTTTTTACATTGCATTATTTGTGACTTTCACTTATGTTTATTCAATTTCGAAATAAAAACACACATCACGCACACACACACGCACGCACGCACGCACGCACTCACACACACACACACACACACACACACACACACACACACACACACACACACACACACACACACACACACACCAATAATGCTTTGTTGAGTATAACATGTTACGTAATCCACAATAACATATCTCACACCGCCAGAGAAAATTGCACTCTTTAGGCAAATATCCCCTTTTCTCAGGACAGCAATGGAGGCTGACTTATAGCTTGCCACATCCTAGGCCCTGGATGATCTGTGGTGGCCTGACTGATTTGTTACTAGTTATCTTAACTAACCGGACGTTAAAGCGACACGTGGTATGATTGACAACGGATGTCGACGTGTCGTGTTTTTTGATAGACGACGTCGTTTTCCGTTGCGATTGTCGAGTCATGCCGGATTCTAGTGCGTCACGACCGAGGCTGGGGTGAAGAATACGCAGCTTAATTTGTTTGGTCGTGGTCGTGATGATTTTCTGTGCTTATAAGTTCATGCCCTAAAGTGCTTGCATCCATATGTGTGAGTTGGTGTTTTTGCATGGGTGATACGTAGAATTAAAAGTCGCTATTGAAGTTGTACTATTCAACATATTAAGAAAAGACTAGTATGAATAGTGAAATTGTCTGCATTCTACGCCACGTGACAACATCGTATAAAAACGACACCGATGACTTCCAAGATTTCTCCTACATCAATATTCAGCTTTGTTTTTAAGTGGGAGTTTATCCGACTGCTGCTAGCCTCTGCCAAGGGGTATCACTCGCTCTCTGTTTGACGCACCCATCGAGCCAACCTCGACGTCTCCAGTTGCGTGCCTTGGCTTGCGGCTGCAGCCGTACACCTGTCGTCACCCCGCGCGTGCTTATCTTACAACGAGAATAATTACTTTCGACGTTCATGGGAATTTCTCGGAGATATCCTCTATCTCGTTCGTAGATGTCGGTCGACTCGTATCGACGGTAAAGAACTGCTATAAATGTAGCTACAGACTAGTTAAATTGTATGCATATTTGCTCAGGTGCGAGCGATGTTATGAAAACAAAGAAGGTCGATTCGCACCGAATAAACCCATGGTAGTTTATTAGGCTGGCAAAATTTCATGTTTGTGAATCGTTGCTGTGAACCAATTCGCCCCGGACTCAGCAGAAGCGTTGTACTAACTATAGACTACACATACTGAATGAGGGCAGAGAGGCAGAAACGGGGAAGAAATAAGCAGAACGATTTTTTATGCGTCTCAATCCTGTTATATTTCGTAAAGTTTTTGTTATAAAATATTTCTTTCTAATTTCATGAGACATCCTTCGTATGGAACAAATAGGTTATTGCCATTTTTTTATTCTGTAACACTTCGAGTGATTTTTTTGGTAAATTAGTTCTCAAAGCAGTGTGTTCTGCCACCATCTGCACCAACACCGTTATAACCACTACCTCCACTAACACCGCCACAACCACTACCTCCACTAACACCGCCACAACCACTACCTCCACTAACACCGCCATAACCACTACCGCCACAACCACTACCTCCACTAAAACAGCCACAATCACTACCTCCACTAACACAGCCACAACCACTACCTCCACTAACACCGCCACAACCACTACCTCCACTAACACCGCCACAACCACTACCTCCACTAACACCGCCACAACCACTACCTCCCCCAACACCGCTACAACCACTAACTCCACTAACACCGCTACAACCACTACCTCCATCAACTCCACCTCCTACCATCACAATTACCATATCTGATTTTGTTCTACATCTAATCTTGCAATTACGCACATGTAATGACATCATATCTCTTGGTGACTACCAAACTTTAATATTAACGTAGACATTAATCGAACAACACAAGGGCGTCAATGCACCCTTCTAAATCACCCCTTCGTCCACGGAGTACCTGCACGGTCAGACTCCCTCCGTACCCTGGCCGTCGCGTTTAGATGGATTAAAGCGCATTAAGCCCCCCGCTGCGAGGGGGCTCTGCTTTTAGCAAAGCAAATACCGACGCAGCGACTTCATTAGCGGGAGGCCCTGGCATTCGTCGGACGAGTGCAACTTGACGTAATCCGAGGCATGCATTTCCGAATCCATTAAAGGCCGATGAGCCGATAATTGCAGCGATTCTGGGCTGCGGCGCGGTGCCGAGTGAGACGTCCTGGTCGCTGCCGCCGCCTCGGAGCTCCTCCCGCGGGACAGCGCCCTGGTCGCGTGACTAACTGGCCGCAGACCGCACATAAGATTCGTCCCCAATCGGGTCGAACATTTCAAAATCAACCACTGGGGAGTTTTTTTAACATGACATAAACTTCAACATAAACTTCATACCACTTTAAACACAAGTTTAACCTGCAGTGATTATTTTACACAATCGTAAGTAATAGTTTCTCAGGAGACAAAAAAATGCTAAAAAGGTAACCATTGGTAGAGTCTAAAGCTAATTGTAGTCTCACTTCAAATTGGTCTATGGATGTTTGACAACGACGCCATACCGCAATAGACATATTATTGGGGTCAGAATATTCTTCCAGTTTGCAATGTTTCCTCCCCGTAAGAGAAATTTAAGTTTAACTCATAAAACAGTAGGCAAAATCCATTAGCCCTACACATAATACATTAAGTAATAAGCAGTTGGCGTTAAACTCTTTATACCATTGTATCATGGAAGACAATATGCTGACAACATTTTGTAATTAACAAGATGTATACCACTCTTACTCTATGGAGCGGTGGTATAATGGTTAGAGCACCCGCCTGTCAATCGAGAGGACGGTGGTCTAATGGTTAGAGCACCCGCCTGTCAATCGAGACGACGGTGGTCTAATGGTTAGAGCACCGCCTGTCAATCGAGAGGACGGTGGTCTAATGGTTAGAACACCCGCCTGTCAATCGAGACGACGGTGGTCTAATGGTTAGAGCACCGCCTGTCAATCGAGACGACGGTGGTCTAATGGTTAGAGCACCCGCCTGTCAATCGAGAGGACGGTGGTCTAATGGTTAGAACACCCGCCTGTCAATCGAGACGACGGTGGTCTAATGGTTAGAGCACCGCCTGTCAATTGAGAGGACGGTGGTCTAATGGTTAGAGCACCCGCCTGTCAATCGAGAGGCCGGTGGTTCGAGTCCACCTCCGTCGTTTCGAAGCTTGGACAATTTCGTTCACATTGCCTGTGTCTTTCGGAAGAGACACTAAAAGTTAGTCAGTTAGCCCAATATTGGGATGTGTGATGGAGACTTACAAGGGCGGGGACATTTTGTTCTATATCAATTTCCGTGATTCCGTAATTACAGGAGATTCACTGACTGCGCAAAACAGTCGCAGTGTTACATTTCTAATGAAGACAACAGCCGCGAACCCGTTGCAACGCCTAGCCAAAGAAGCGATGACTGATTCGACGCCCGTCCGACTGGGCTGACGAGTGAGGGCCAACACACCGACTCCTACGTCATCAATCATGGACAAGCTCGCCTGCCAGCGGATGACGCGGGGTTGGCGTTGTCGCGGGCCGGGAGAGGTGCGGGCCGCATCTCTGGTTCCGTGGCGGACCAAGTAACCGGTAGCGGTGGTAAGAGATGACTTAATCGAAACCAGACGGGCTTCTTAATGTAGCCTCTGATCCTTGCCAGGCCGCTGATACGACGCACCTGCCCGCCGCCTACCGGAGCTCGGCTGGGTTGACGATTGTTTCATGTGCAACAAATCTGTCCGTGTCTCTGTATCTCTGTCTCTCGGACTCTGTCTCTATCTCTCTGTCTCCTTGTCTCTCAATTGCCCTACGTGGCCCTGGATGGGTGTCATGCAAGATTTTAAACAGGGTGTACGTATCAAAGTTCACACACTCAAACATTTATAAGGACGGTTCGCAGAAGAAAAATATTCATAGTATTTGGTTGTATTCTAGCCCAGCTTAGATGCATTTGAACAACTGAATATTTTGTTAAATGTATTAATTAGGATTTGTTTTGAAAACGAAATTGTTTAGCTTTCAAACAAGTCTGAATTAGGGAAATATCAGGTATTTTAATTATTCTTCTTTCATACTCCTTTCATCAAATTTGCTTAACAATATGCTTGTTAATATAAACTGTTTGTGTCTTTATTACACGTATATATGTTGATAAATGGCTTAACATCGGTAATTAGTCAAAACGTGGTTACTGCAAATTCAAAAGTCCAAAATGTGTGCGACATTACACATGAACGTTTTAAGGAGACATTAGTTATTAACGAAAAATTTACGAGTTCCACATACAGCAATCGTTTTCCTCGAGAATATGACTTTGATTCTCAGCGATAGGTTAATTGCTAACGAAGCATCCCCCAATGTCACTGAACGACAACTTTCCCTCGGGAACACAGCCTTATTTCCCAGTGGAGGTAATTCTCGGCTGTGTAGATTTCGCAAAACATTAATTTCATTTGAGAAATTCGTTGCGATCCCAACATTTCAAGTTCAGTATATAAAAGTAGACATCCATATTCATTATGTAATTATTTAAACCATTTCGCTGGCAGCATCCATGATGGGAGCCCGCGTTCCATGGCATGTGCCACCGGATTCGGCTGTCGACCGGCTGCATCGACTGGTAAGGCGATCTTCGACACGCTAATAGCGCGCGGATTACTCCCAGCCACGCTAAATCGCACACAGCGTGGATTAAACTACTTTATCGACCTCATGGGAGTCCTGACGCGATAACGTTACATCTGTGGGAAGGAGCGAGCGAGCGAGCGAGCGAGCGAGCGAGCGGTTGTTGCCTTGAAAACATGCCCACCTACACGCAATGAGTAGGCCTATAGTTGTATGTTATACAACTTCGTGGACGCGACACGAGATTATATGTGTACGCGATTTGGTTTTGAATTTATGTCTTATTACAAAGATAATGTTTTTCCGTGGTTGATATTGTGGTTATGTTACGGTTTTTCTTCATACAATTCTATAAAAATAACTATTGTGCTACTGACCGTCAGAATGTGGATTTCTTCAGTCGGCACGTCATGCAAAAACGCTTGCATTTTTTACAAACGTAAACATGTGCCGTTTTCGTGAACTTTCAATCCTTTCGTGAGAATTAAACTACGTTATCGACCTCCTGGGAGCCCTGACGCGATAACGTTACATCTGTGGAAAGGAGCGAGCGAGCGAGCGAGCGAGCGAGCGAGCGAGCGGTTGTTGCCTTGAAAACATGCCCACCTACACGCAATGAGTAGGCCTATAGTTGTATGTTATACAACTTCGTGGACGCGACACGAGATTATATGTATACGCGATTTGGTTTTGAATTTATGTCTTATCAGAACGATAATGTTTTTCCGTGGTTGATATTGTGGTTATTTTACGGTTTTTCTTCATACAATTCTATAAAAATAACTATTGTGTTACTGACCGTCAGAATGTGGATTTCTTCAGTCGGCACGTCATGCAAAAACGCATGCATTTTTTACAAACGTAAACATGTGCCGTTTTCGTGAACTTTCAATCCTTTCGTGAGCATTGTAAGTTGCAGGAATCAACCCGTATTATATATTTAACATTCGAATGTGAAAAGTGATGGAAGAGTGGCCGATGTTCGCAAGGGAGGGAGTGATGTAAGCAGGAAGGAGAGAACGGAGAGTGGTGTAAGCAGGAAGGAGAGAACGGAGAGTGGTGTAAGCAGGAAGGAGAGAACGGAGAGTGATGTAAGCAGGAAGGAGAGAACGGAGAGTGATGTAAGCAGGAAGGAGAGAACGGAGAGTGATGTAAGCAGGAAGGAGAGAACGGAGAATGATGTAAGCAGGAAGGAAAGAACGGAGAGTGATGTAAGCAGGAAGGAAAGAACGGAGAGCGATATAAGCAGGAAGGAGAGAACGGAGAGTGATGTAAGCAGGAAGGAGAGAACGGAGAGTGATGTAAGCAGGAAGGAGGGAACGGATAGAAAACGGCGTCGAGTAGAGGCTATGCCATTGAAATGTTATAGCTGTTGGGAAATAAAGTGTTATATATAGAACGGTGGTGATCCGTGATAAATGGACCCGGTCTATTTATCACTGTGGAAAATGGACCCCGTGAAAAATAGGTTTTCACTGTAAAAAATGCATTTCAATCAAACAATTAATTTTATTCTAAAAATACCTCAACAGGTAACATTCCTCTCCAGTATCGTTGTTTGGCAAAACTTGCAAATAGTTCTCCATTTTAAAGTCACGTTGAACTATTCTGTAAGATTTGAAAAATCGGTTGCAATATCGTTAAGTTGCAAAACTAACAAATAGTTCTTTATTTTGAAGTCACTATATGTAAGATTTTTGAAAGGTAAGTTCACCGTCTCACACGGCCATCACCGGTTCGTGGACATTCTTGAGGAAGATCGTCTTGTCTATTTGCCGAAATGCTGACGGTAGACGGCAACGGCATGTGACACTGGCAGCTGTACCTGCTGTGACCGGTCTGGCGTCCGTACGCAGTGTACGTCCAGATGGGTGTACACAGACGCCCGATATTTTTTACCATTCAGTGAATTACGGTTAATACTAATAATAAAAATAATATTAATTACATAATACTCATTTATTTCAAAAGCCGAAGTTGGGAGGTACTTGGAAAGAGGGGGTACATTTTCCACGGCCACTGAGAATGGACCCCTCCCATATAAACAACGTAAGAACAGCATGGCGCCGTGGAAGGTACGTATATGGGGATACATTTATTATAGCAAGTGAGTCAATTACAATAAATAAAAAAATAATAAATCGAGGGTAGGAGGTACATCGAAGGAGGAAGTACATTTTCCACGCCCATTGAGAACGGACCCCTCCCATATTTTCGAAATTACATTTCCACACCCGGGATCTAATTCCACGACTAAATATCTGCTCCTGACCGTTTGATATGAAGTTAATCTACTCACTCAACTTGGTATGGAGCTCAAAAGTGCAATCACCTGTGAACAACAGTTTCAATAATGATTTATTATGGGTCGACTGTTACAACCAGTAATGTAATAATCGACCAGTAATGTAATAAATGGACCTGTAATGTAATAATCGACCAGTAATGTAATAAATCGACCGGTAATGTAATAATCGACCAGTAATGTAATAAATCGACCGGTAATGTAATAATCGACCAGTAATGTAATAAATCGACCGGTAATGTAATAATCAACCGGTAATGTAATAAATCGACGTGTATAAACGGTGATAAACGATTATAATGATGATGACAATTAACGGGTCATCTTAGTGACGATGATAATGATGATGATGATAACGATGGTGATGATGATGGTGATAAATGGTTATGATGATGATGAGGAAGAAGATGAAGAAGACAATTAAGCGATCTTAGTGATGATGATGATGATGATTATGACGATGATGATAAATATTATGATGATGACGATGATAATGATGATGATGATAACGATGGTGATGATGAGGGTTATAAATGGTTATGATGATTATGAGGAAGAAGATGACAATTAAGCGGTCTTAGTGATGATAATGATGATGACGAAGATGACGACAATGAGGGTGATCATTATTGCGATTATTAGGACGAAGACAATGACACCTTCAGCCTCATCATCCTGCTCCTCCTCCTCATCGTCATCATCATCCTCATGTTCACCCTTATAATGGCTAGCCATGCTGACACCCACTCGACGTTCACAAACGTATGATTAACATAGGAATCTCAGATCAAGCAAGTGAGCCGCATGTTTTCTGGGAGGACATATGGAATGCCGTTCATATAACCCCCAAGGTAGCGCTAAGATAAACCCTTAATTATCTTCCATCTTTCTCCTCCTATTCATCATTATCATTGCTATTTATCATCTTCATCATCATCGTCATCATAATCATCTTCATAGTTTTTATTACATTACCGGTCGAGTTGTTACATTACCAGTTGATTATTACATTACCGGTCGATTTATTACATTACAGGTTAATTGGTACAACCAGTGATGGAATAATCGACCGGTAATGTAATAAATCGACCAGTAATGTAATAAAAAAGATGACGATAATCATTATGATGATGATGATGATGATGTTGATAATGATAATGTAGAAGGTGATGACGAGGGTGATAAACGATTATGATGATGATGACAATTAAGATGCGATCTTAGTAACGATGATAATGATGATGATGATTATGACGATGATTTTGATGATAATGATTATTATGATGATGATGATAATGATAATGATGATAACGATTGTGATGATGAGGGTGATAAATGGTTATGATGATGAGATGAACAAGATTAAGACAATTAAGTGGTCTTAGTGATGATGATGAAGACGACGAAGATGATGACAATGAGGGTGATCATTATTAAGATTATAAGGACGAAGACAGTGACACCTTCAGCCTCATCATCCTGCTCCTCCTCCTCATCGTCATCATCATAATCCTCATGTTTACCCTTATAATGGCTAGTCATGCTGACATCCACTCGACGTTCACAAACGTATAATTAACATGGGTTATCTCAGAACGAGTGAGCCGCATGTTTTCTGGGAGGACAGATGGAATGCCGTTCAAATAACCTCCCAGGTAACGCACGGCAGGAACTACATGTTGGCAAACAATAGGACCGAATCAGACAGAGTGGTAAGGAAGAAGGGGGGGTCATTAAAAAGGGTCACCTCAACACATGAAAGAGGTAATCTACACTCAATTAAGGGATCATCTCAAACAATTATTTAAGGGATCTAAGGGTTCATTTTATGAGATGACCCCTTAATTTATTTAACTATTTTAGAGACGACCACTTGACTTGATGAGATGACCCCATGTTTTGAGATGATCAGCTAGTTAATTATTAAATGACCCTTAAAGAGACTTTTAAATTATCGATTAACTTTTTTGATAAAACCCTTAATTTTAGTCATATTTAAAAATACTTTGGGTGCCCTTTAATCGTTTAGATGAACATTTCAGTTGACTGAAATTACCTTGAACTAATTTTTTTTAGATTTCTAATATAATATCACATTGCATTTTGAGATTTCCCCTAACTTGTTTGATATGACCCCTTAGATTGATCAAATGATGACCAATTATTAAGCATTTTTATTATCCCTTAAATAATTGTTTGAGATGATCCCTTAATTGAGTGTAGATTACCTCTTTCATGTGTTGAGGTGACCCTTTTTAATGACCCCCCCCCTTCTTCCTTACCACTCTGTGTGATTCGGTCCTATTGTTTGCCAACATGTAGTTACTGCCGTGCGTTAACTGGGAGGTTATATGAACGGCATTCCATCTGTCCTCCCAGAAAACATGCGGCTCACTCGTTCTGAGATTCATTCCTTCCATGGCTAGCCATTATAAGGGTGAACATGAGGTTGATGATGACGATGAGGAGGAGGAGTGTGATGATGAGGCTGAAGGCGTCATTGTCTTCGTCCTCATAATCGTAATAATGATCACCCTCATTGTCATCATATTCGTCGTCATCATCATCATCACTAAGACTGCTTAATTGTCTTAATATTATTCCTCTCATCATCATAACCATGTATCACCCTCATCATCACCATCGTTATCATCATTATCATTATCACCATCATCATTACCGTCAGCATTATAATCGTTATCATCATCATCATCGTCATAATCATCATCATCATTATCATCGTCACTAAGATCCCCCCTTAATTGTCGTCATCATCATAATCGTTGATCACCCACATCATTATTAACATCATCATAATCATAATGATTATCATCATCATTTTTATTACATTACTGGTCGATTTATTACATTACCGGTCGATTATTATTTTACCGGACGATTATTACATTACTGGTTGTACCAATCGACCGGTAATGTAATAATCGACTGGTAATGTAATCATTCAACCGGTAATGTAATAAAAACTATGAAGATGATTATGATGACGTTGATGATGAAGATGATAAATAGTAATAATAATAATAATAATAATAATAATTGACTTCTATGGCGCCTATATCCTCAGGAACCTGAGCTCAGAGGCGCAACAAAACAGAATCAGTAGGCGTAATCGTAAACAAGGACGCGCAAAAGTCAGTATCAAATGGTGATGATGAATAGGAGAAGAAAGATGCAAAATAATTAAGGGTTTATCTTAGCGCTACCTTGGAGGTTATATGAACGGCATTCCATATGTACTCCCAGAAAACATGCGGCTCACTTGCTTGATCTGAGATTCCTATGTTAATCATACCTTTGTGAACGTCGAGTGGGTGTCAGCATGGCTAGCCATTATAAGGGTGAACATGAGGATGATGATGACGATGAGGAGGAGGAGCAGGATGATGAGACTGAAGGTGTCACTGTCTTCGTCCTCATAATCGTAATAATGATCGCCCTCATTGTCATCATCTTCGTCATCATCATCATCATCACTAAGACCGCTTAATTGTCTTCATATTCTTCCTCATCATCATCATAACCATTTAGCACCCTCATCATCACCATCGTTATCATCATCATCATCGTTATCATCGTCACTAAAATGACCCCTTAATTGTCATCATCATCATAATCGTTTATTACCCTCATCATCACCTTCTACATCATCAGTATTAACATCATCATCATCACCATCATAATGATAATCATCATAATTTTTATTACATTACTGGTCGATGTATTACATTACCGAGTCGATTATTACATTACCGGTCGATTATTACATTACCGGTCGATTTATTACATTACCGGTTGATTATTACATTACCGGTCGATTATTTATTAACCGGTCGAGTTATTACATTACCGGTCGATTTATTACATTACTGGTCGATTATTACATTACCGGTCAATTATTACATTACTGGTTGTAACAGTCGACCCTTTGTTAAGGGTCGATCCTTGAAGTATCCTCACAAGAGCTCATTCTCTTTGAAAGCAGTCCACCATAAGCTATTTACTGCTCCACTAGAATTAGCTTAAAGATCAGGCTTTAATGTTTAAGCTATGATGACGCACATATCAAAATATTATATCGTCAAATATATATATATATATATATATATATACACACACACATATATATATATATATATATATATATATATATATATATATATATATATATATATATATATATATATATATATATATATATATATATATATATATATATATATATATATATATATATATATATATATATATATATATATATATATATATATATATATATATATATATGTATATATATATATATGTATATATATATATCGTATATATATATGTATATATATATATATATATATATATATATATATATATATATATATGTATATATATATATATATATATATATATATTTATATATATATATATATATATATATATTTACCACTGTGGAATTTGGACTGGGGTCTATATTCAGGAGTGGTAAACGAACGTACCTTATATATATATATATATATATATATATATATATATATATATATATATATATATATATATATATATATATATATATATATATATATATATATAGATCTCAGTCCAAATTCCACAGTGGTAAATGGACCCCGTGTCCATTTGCATAGGGGTCCATTTACAATACGATACCGGCTGCCTTGGCGTTAGAAACGGCAGCCTGTGTAAAATTTATAAGTTTGACAAATGCGTCCTTTCGGACTAGTAGTAATAGTAAATATGCATATCGGTGTCTTCACGCAGAAAAGTTTACTTTCGAATATAGAGTCGCGTGGATACCACATGTCTTTCAATTTTATTTCTAACCTTTTATTCGGCGTAATTTGTATAAAGGAAAGATATACAAAATAAACTAAATAGGGTACGCTCAGCCTTAGTTCAACGTCGATCCTGGGTTGAAATTAAAAGGGCAACATGAAAGAGGGTAATTTAGATGTGCTACGTTAGACCACACCATGCGATGACACGTGCCCTAGTCAAATCACATCGGACCTCCCCGAGTTGCATGCCACCCACACAAGACCACCAACATGGTAGGACCGGCATCTAAACAAAAATCCAATATAAACATTCGAACCTATAACCAATTTAATAGCGTTAAATATTATCACAACTGGATATATGAACATGAATCATACGTGGCATTGGTCATAATTATATTATGCCATATGTGACCATGTCAATCTCAACTTGCTGTGGCAAATAATCTTCTAGCAATAATGCATAATATCATAGGCCTATGAGTGAACGTGAAAGCATTATCCGTTACCCCCGGGTGTAATACCTAAAGTTTGAACACCTTGTTTAATGTTGTTTCGAACATGTACCAATGTCATATGTGTAACTCCCACGTACACACTTCATATAATTTTGTATTAAAATTACAAGTTGAAAAAGTCATGCAAAGGGACTGTAGCTGACCCAGGAGAGTGGGCAGCGTCATTGACCTATATAAAGCATATATAGTATAAAGCACTCTTTAAAGGTCGCTCTTCAATACCATTTTTGTCGTCTCTTATCAGACTCGCTTTGCCAAAAATCTAACCTATGTAATATCCACTATGACATGCTAGTTCGTTCGTACAAATGTGTTGTTTAGTTTTGGTGAAACGACCAGACAAACCAATAAATAATTGTTTACACTGTCAGGTCAGAATTCAAGAAAAGTGGCAAAGCTTGTCTGTACATGCCATGACATACCAGTAAGGTTATTCAAACTTTAGTTAATCAAACTCAATTACTTCGATGATTTTAACTAACATTTCTCCAAATGTCATTATAAAATGTGTACTGGCATTCACTAATTCATGTGACTACACATTCCATGTGACGCTGGCTGTATAATTTGTACGGGAAGCCGAAATGCGGCAATATTGCAATACAGTAGTCTCTGTTTAGCAGAAACACTTCGGGTCATAGCAATTTGATCCTGTTAATCAGCTAATTCTCTTAGGCAGTGCATTTTAGGTTGAATACAACAGGAATAGGAAATTATTCCGTCCGAGCCAATGCATTCTATTTGATTTTACTAATGCTAGCAGCTGATTCTGTTATCCGTGATTTCACAGTGTCTCATCTGAACTTGCAGTGTGACGCCCATCACTGGGGAAATCCGAGTTCTCCGTTCGGCGTCATTAAAGTATTTCCATCCCAGGGGTAGGCGACGCAACGTGCTCCCGCGGGATGTTTCCCATGGGAAGCCCGTTTTAGACGGCACCTAGACATATGCTTGCACGGCAATGGTGTCGGCGCGGCAGTTTCTGCTCGCGATGAGTCGCCATCACTCACAGCGACGGAGCTAAAATTTAGACAAATAAACAGACGGGCGACTACGGCTGCCTGGAGGCGATACTTGACTGACAACTGCCGACTCCAGCGGCCATCTCTCCCAGTCATCGGGTACTCAACCCCCGCCTCGTTGGGTTGGGGATTGGGTTAATTATTTATGGGGTCACACTACGATTCACCCGCACAGTAACAGGGTAAACACTTGAATGTGACCGACGCTGCATACCAAGGGGTAATTCGCAACCTCTTCGTGCGAAAGGCAATTCGGCAAAGGTCTCTTCAAAAAACAATAGGCGAACTGTTAGCGCAGCATTCGTTAGCACAGCATTATAATATACATAACGTTACTGTCGTTTGGCTAAATTTAAGATAATATGTCAACGTTCTGGGATTGGACTGAATTGATACCGCAGTAAAAACGACTTAAAAGTGATTATTACGGATGACTAGCTATTATAATAAATAAGACAGATAATGACAGAAAATGACAGTGTTAGCAATATTATTTATTGAGTCCTACAAAATACATATCGTTCGTTGCATATACACTGAATGAAATTTGATTTATCGACATATATTTATTATTGTAATTGTACTAAACAAGCACGCAATCAACCAACCAATCACTGCATTTCATTTCAAACATATAAAACAAGCTATATGCCAACTACGCGAGGGTATTGTATGTAATTAAATAACGAAAATATTCTTTGAAAAGGAGTAAATAAAAAGATAAGAACTTTTATACCCTCAAATCTAAAAATTTGATAGAATATATATTTTATACCATGCACAGCGCATTGATCCATATAGTCGGAATTAGCGCTTTTAAAATTGTTGTATGATTATTATTATTATCGAATACGGCAACGTATATATTTGAAATCAAAATCAGTTAGCTCCTGTAGTGATAATAATGCATGTAATGTACATAGATATTCATACGCATACACACATATATACGATATGCATGAAGATAATAATATTGTAACACACCGTAATATCGATAGCAGTGTGTATATACATGTCCAACAAAGATGTCCTAGTAGCGCATACAACGTAAATTATATCTAAGATACATGCAGTGATATATTGGCGTTATACGATCAAACGTTTTCACTTCAACTACAATATTATCCTGATTTTTTGTAAAGTGGGAATTGTTTTTTATGATTTTAAGATTGAGGTACGTTTATTGTTGTAGGTTTTTTATTGTTGTAGGTTTTTTTGTAGGTGTCTGTCCCACACGAAGCAAATATTGTGTAAAGTCGGTTTTCCTTTTTACATGCAATTTTCAGTCCAGGCAATTGTTTCTATGGATTATTTGCATAACGAGTATCCGTGTGTTCAATGTGTTTAAAGGGGCAATGTTTGTTTAGTACATCTGAACAATCACAAATAAAATTACTATAAAGGTCTATGCCAAATAAACATCG
>BSQZ01000019.1:1817500-1900000 GCA_033239005.1 Lamellibrachia satsuma
TAGAGTTTATTCCTCGATACTCGGGGCATCTACAGTATTAGAAAGAAAGAAGGAAAACAGCGTCGGAAAAACATATTCACGGTAAATTTGGAACAGCTTCCTGAGAAACTTTAGAAAAACCGCGTGTTCAGATTCTTATGGTGAATACGTAAGACGATAAGAACGAAATCTGTTTGCTGTTAAATCAAGTTACGCCGACTCAGACTATCTGCTTGAAGTGCAGCGCCAACACCATCACGTCATAAATCCGTATAATTATAATAGGCGTTGAAAGCAGACGAGCTATGTATAGCAGCCAGAGAATGGATTCGGTCGGCCAAGACTCTGCAGCACCTAACCTCTTTATCTGGCTCGGTACTTGCGAACCGTCGATTCAGGGGCCAATCAACTGATACTCCTCACCTTGATAAAGCGAAAAGTGTGGCTACGGCGTAAAAACAGTATTGCAATTAAAACAATTACTGGGCAGACTCATTCGTGATGTGTATTTTGGCAGAAATTAATGCTTGCGTCATGCACGAATTATCAGGTTGAAAAAAAGCTCGAAATCGCACGCACGGACGGACGCATGGACGGACGCACGGACGGACGGACGCACGCGCGCGCGCACTCGCTATTTTTACCCAACTGTATACTCGACGAGAGACCCACTTCTTGATTCTTGATCTACGGCTGTAGTTAGCTCTCGAGAGCGCCGACTGGTTTAACTCCTCTCGCACCTATATCACTCAGACCAGATTGTCACTGACCCATTACTCGAATTGGTTAATTGAAGAACAAAGTTATCCTTTTAACATAATTGCCGCAAACAAATCACTGTCAGCAGCGGGCGACGACGGTGCGGTTACCACAGCGGGGGCATATGTAGTCACTTGTCACTGTCGTACGATGCACTCTATACATAATTCCTGTCAATTTGTGAGAATGTTCGCGCAGTATTTACGTCTTCAGTGTTGGGCCTCTACATACAGCAGTACTTCAGTAATATTGTATAAAAACGACATCGCCAGCTTCATTCCGACAGGTCGCTACACGATCCTTAATTAGGGATCTATATAGACTCGCCGAATTAGTGTTGTTTTCCTCAGTCAAAAAACACGAGTGCGTGGAGGTTGATCAGTGGAAGGGGTGAGAGGCGCATATACTCGTATATAATAATAAAACTTAGAGTAGTGTGGGGCAAAGTGCAATCCCCGGGGCAAAGCGCAACCCCTCTGTTTCGGCAGATCCAACTATTAGTGCCGCCATCTCCCAATAAACCGATGCAACGTGATGCAAACCAATTTGGGCACGATCGATTTAGGAGACGCAGCACGTAGAGTAACTTGCCATATAACAAATTGAACAGCTTTAACCGATCCCACAGCATAAGTACTTTAACTAATCCAAAATGTGAAATATATTTAGATGTCACCTATACAATAGGTGTTGTTAATTCAAGCGGGCGAAAATATGGCATGCGTTATTTTTGTAATTCCAATGAAACATCCAATAAGGGGCAAAGCGCACCCCCTATGTAGGAAATCGCTTTGCCCCGAATGTACATCGTGGTGATTGTATAAGGAGGTTCGTCCTAACTGATTGATGGGAGGCGGGAGGTTGGCCTCAAAAATAGGTGTGAAGTGGGAGGTTGGTCTAATAGACAGGGCGAGGTGGGAGGTATTAACAGAAATTGCATACATAGCATTGCAAATGATAGAATTAGCATTACAAAGTATATAAATAGCATTACCACACAGCCCAGGACAGCAGTTACGTCCGACTACACCCGATGCGCTCTGCCCCACATGACGAAATTTGCGACACGTGCAGGACTGCCATTAAAATGCATTTGTAGTAGTTATTTTTAGCAAGGTTCTGTAATTACAGTACTATTTAGTTAAGAGGTGTGTAACTCCCGAATGGGAAACTACACATTTCAAAATTAACACAGCAGTTCTCCAAGGAGACCCTCTTGCCCCATACTGTTCATCATATAGTCTTGGAATATGCTCTAAGAACTGCGATTGATGACAGAGAAGGACAAACTCTCACTATAGAAGCCGATGCACCAGACATCCAGCCTGCCATCTCTCTGATCTGGATTATGCTGATGACATCGCTCTGTTCGCCGACACGATACAACAAGCAGTTTACTTCATAAAGTGGAAAATACAAATCTACAGGACCATTTCTCAACCCAAGCAAAACAAAGTACATTCATATCAATCCGTCTGCTATAGTGATAGTGTACACTCGTCAGAAGGCGGGGATCAAATAGAAAAAGTAGAGGATTTTAAACATTTCGGATTCTACACAAACTCACAACATGACGTCCAATGAAGAAAATCCTAGGCATGAGCAGTTTATGTCCATGACACAGTTTGGAGAGCGCCCATCTGCAGACACACCAAATTAAATATTTTCAGGACGACGGTCGAACCGATGCTGATATATGGATGCGATGGATGGTCGCTAACACAAACTATAGAAAATGCACCGGATGGCACCCATGCAAAAATGCTGCTGAAAATCCCAAACGCGTCATGGTGCAATCACATGTCCTGCTCTGGAAGCCCAGCGGCCCGCGAGAAGACCGACAACAACTCTACAAAACATCTTAGAGAAAGACACGAATCTCAGCGGGACAAATTTACTAACTGCAGTGAAGAACCGAAACCACTGGACGGAAATCATCACATCACATCACATCACATCACATCACCACGTTGAGTGGACGACATAATGCTAAAAAAGAGGTGTGTATGTGTAACTGCGTGGACCGTTTTTGTCATGGATGAAAATAAGTAGGCCACACCGTGTTTGCTTCCAAAGGGGTGCACTTTGCTCCACCCTTCTCTATACAGTTATACTCGCTCATAGGTGCCGGACCATGACGACTTCACAATGGTGTGATTCGGTGGCAGAAACACGCGATGTGTTGTTGCAAAAACTGGCAATGCATATACCTTCCGATTTCATTTATGTATCTTCAATCAGTACACAGAAGTGTTACATCGTCTATAAAGTTACAATTCGTTCTGCTTTTACTTTCTCTTGAGACTTGCTGGTGATACAATACATACCAGTCGGGTGGTAGGCCTATACTTGTCGTTTTGAATACTGCAATAGCTAACGTGTGACAGGGACTAAATCAGACAAAGACAATACAACCCAAACACTCTTTGAACATACAGGTATACAGACTTGCAGACACAGAAAAACATATGACAGGCTAACTACACAACATCGCTTCTCGATGTTCGTATTTCCACCAACAAAACTGGCTTCCTGAAATTGGGATAACATGGTCACTGTGACTCGTCTAAATGGACGGTTTCACGACTCTGGTGCGCTACTTGTTCTCGCTGTGTGAAAACCGCCGAAGGGTAACTAAGACGTCAATGACACGTTGTGTCGGCGGAAACAGTTCGATGTCGCCGCCGAGGATGATGGACGATGTTTATCCCTTCCACTCACGACGTGTCAGCGCCTCTCCCGACGTCCCCGCATGCTGCATGTCTGCACACTTAAAGCTGCCTCCACCACCCAGTATGTGCACTGAGGATCTGTTTGGTTGATGCTCGAATATGTAGTGCGTGAACAGTTTGTGATGTGCTCAGTCGGCTTAAGTTAAAGAGTGCGCAGATAGGCGCCTACTTTTGTTAAAATCATCGAAAGAATTGACTTTGATCATTAGCTTGACTAGTTTTATGTGATGGCGGAGGCTGCACATAGCCACGTTGCCCTTCTTTGGCTCGACCGGACCAGTACCGATTTAATAGTTTGTCTGATGACTAAATCACAAATTTGCACAAAGGATCTAGCACGTCGCAGTTTATGCTTATAGTAAATGATGATGATGCTGTTGCTGTTGTTGTTGATGATGATGATGAAAAAATGTTAGAAGTATTGTAGATTGTTATTTTAGTTTGTTATTAAGGTTTTCAATTCATGTTCCAATATTTTCTTTTGTCCTGCTATGAATATACATGTAAATTGTGTTGTTGCACTTTGAATCTTGACAATAATGGTACTCTAATGAATATAGTAGTTATACGTTCAATCAAGCATTTTATTCTAGATATGTTAAATTAAACACTATAAATATTACACTTCTTTTTACAATTTTTCGACAAATTCAATTAGTGTTATGTATTGTATGAATTATGCAAATGTGTTGTGTTGAATAAATCCATTCATTCATTCGTGATGATCGACCTAAATCAAACACATGTCGATTTTTGTGGCAACGACGACCGACATTAAACATGATGATAAATATGATGTTATGACTGTATTAACTTAGTTAATACAGTCATAATTAAGCGAAGACAGACTGTCAAAAAGAGCATGGAAAGCAGAAGAGGGTGGCAGAAGAAGAAGAGGAAGACCAAAGCTGCGATGGAAACACTGTGTCAAACGAGATCTTGAAACGGCAGGTACGAACGGCCAAAAGTGGAAGACCATCGCAGAAGACAGAGGGAGATGGAGAGCGTTAACAACGACAGTGAAAGAAGCTACCAAGTGACTTGGACCCCACCCGCAAGGGAGCAAGAAGAAGAGACTGTATTAACTTGTTTGCGTTTTTTCTCCAGAATACGACGTTTACATTACCCAGTACCCTATCACAAACTGGCACTTGCTCAGCATGGACAATCGTTTCATTCTCCCAATGAAGTTTAATTATTTAATGAAATGTTAATTTCCATCAAACATTGCAATTTAACATCTATCAAACAAACTTCACGAATAAAATAACCTTGGCGCTGACTAGCGTTCCTTCTCGCTGACTAGCGTTCCCTCTCGCTGACTAGCGTTCGTACTCGCTGACTATAGCGTTCCTTCTCGCTGACTAGCGCTCCCTCTCGCTGACTAGCGTTCCTTCTCGCTGACTAGCGTTCCCTCTCGCTGGCTCGTGTTCCTTCTCGCTGACTAGCGCTCGCTCTCGCTGACTAGCGCTCCCTCTCGCTGACTAGCGTTCCTTCTCACTGACTAGCGCTCCCTCTCGCTGACTAACGTTCCTTCTCACTGACTAGCGCTCCCTCTCGCTGACTAGCGTTCCTTCTCGCTGACTAGTGCTCCCTCTCGCTGACTAGCGTTCCTTCTCGTTGACTAGCGCTCCCTCTCGCTGACTAGCGTTCCTTCTCACTGACTAGCGCTCCCTCTCGCTGACTAGCGTTCCTTCTCACTGACTAACGTTCCTTCTCACTGACTAGCGCTCCCTCTCGCTGACTAGTGTTTCTTCTCGCTGACTAGCGCTCCCTCTCGCTGACTAGCGTTCCTTCTCACTGACTAGCGCTCCCTCTCGCTGACTAGCGTTCCTTCTCACTGACTAGCGCTCCCTCTCGCTGACTAGCGTTCCTTCTCACTGACTAGTGCTCCCTCTCGCTGACTAGCGTTCCTTCTCACTGACTAGCGCTCCCTCTCGCTGACTAGCGTTCCTTCTCACTGACTAGCGCTCCCTCTCGCTGACTAGCGTTCCTTCTCGCTGACTAGCGCTCCCTCTAGCTGACTAGCGTTCTTTCTCACTGACTAGCGCTCCCTCTCGCTGACTAGCTCTCCCTCTCACTGACTAGCGTTCCTTCTCGCTGACTAGCGCTCCCTCTCGCTGACTAGCTCTCCCTCTCACTGACTAGCGTTCCTTCTCGCTGACTAGCGTTCCTTCTCGCTGACTAGCGCTCCCTCTCGCTGACTAGCGCTCCCTCTCAAATACACACTGGGCCTACTGAACGGAGACTGCCGAAGATGGGTCTACGTGTTTAGAGTTAAGGTAACCTGGGGCAGCACGGCCCCTCTCATGAAAACTTTCAAATTGTACACCATTAAACTATGCTAGCTTTAATGTGTTCACATTATGGACATATATGTGCGTTGCCCATTAGAAAAAAATTAATTAAATAAAGAAACTAGCTGAGTTCTTAGGCGGTCCATTCCCCATGCAAATGAACGTCTTGCCCTATCCCTGGGGAAAGACGGTCATTTGCATGGGGCAACCCGGTCTATAACACCTCCCCGTTGTTTTTTTTTTATATTGCCTGAAATAAAATGTGTATAATACCTTTATTGGTCCAAAAACATGGATCTACATTTGATAAAAGTTAAAAATACAAAATACAAAACCCTGCAAGAAAAATACTCAAATTAATGCAAACACAAGATTTGTAAAAAGAACCAGTATAAGAACATATATTTAGTTCTAGGTGACGATGTAGATCGTAGGGGTCCAAATCCGTTCTGGTTTCGACGTAAGTTCTTTTCTAGCTCAGGGCGAATTCTGTTAAGCAGGAGTCGTTTGTAGACCTTTGCAGCACTCTGTGTTAGACTTATTCCAGTTCCAGGATAGTTTTCAGGAATGGTCAGGTCTCATTTCTTAGGTATTGGTACAATGCCCGGAAGCCCTGATTCCGGTGGTCTATTCCCTAGGGATGTTTCGTTGCAGAACGTCAATAAATATTTCCTTAACTTGGGTAGTCGCCACACTCCAATGGGGTTGCCATCTAGTCCTGAGGCAAGTTTCATTTGCTTGGTAGCAATGTTGACTTCTGCTAGTGATGAGGATATCGACATCAATATTGGGGTTGGTCTCATAGATCGGATCAACTGGATGGTTGGATGTGCTCGTATCGTCTGAAGAGAGCAGTTGTTTGAAGTGAGTTTTTCAAGCATCCAAACGATCTTCCCATTGTATAAAGATGTTTTTGATGTCTTTCCCGAAAATTGTTTTAATATAAATTCCAGGCATTATGGAGAGCATCGACCCACAACTGTCAAAAGCTCCAACATTTTCACCATAACGCTTCTCCTGCGTTTCATCATACGTGTTGCGCAGTGTTGTTTGCGCCGAACGCTAGTTTCGAAAGCTTCTCGATAGGAAGGCCGAGCCCGCTTTGTAGCATATATCAACATAGTCCTTGTACGGGTTGGTTTGGGATTTTTCCAATGCCTCCCAGTCAGTTGAAATTTTGTTGTTTTCAACGCGAGAGACTATATCTTGATTCGTTGTGATTGCATCCCAGTTAAGTCTGAACCTGGTTGGATTCTTATTTGCTCTCACACTGAGCCTTAACCTTGCACACACAATCCTGTGATTAGAGCCAATTGGGTCGGAAGAGGAGCGTGCTTGAGAATCAAGGATGCTGTTTTCCCATCTTTTTCGGCGCAGAACGCCACCCATTTGAATGTATAGACTTAGTGCTCGGGAAGTCCAAAGTCTTGATTTTGGTTTTCGGAAGAGAGTGTTGGTCATCAGAAGTTTGTGCTCATGTATGAAATCAAAAAGAAGCTGACCATTTCTGCTAGTATTGTTGTGGTATGAAAAACCATTTGAGACGTGAGCGTTGAAATCACCTCTGATTACAAGACAGGCATGTGTAATATTGTCTGGTTAAGGTTTTCGTAGAACTCTTCATTCTTGAACACAAGTCACTTGATATGTCAAAATCGTTCATGTGTTTGTCGAGTTCTCTCTTGGAACTAGTGGAAGATAAGCAGCCGCGACTGTTTAGCTGCCCAAAGAGGATGTTTTTCTTCAGACTGAAAAATAACTTTCGTTGTTCTCGCATTAGATAGTATCCGTTCTTGCGGCTCTGGGGTGTCGTCTTCATACGGATTAGTGGACCCTCGAGAAGTACGAAGTGTTTCGGCAGGGACTTGGTGTTGTTGCTCGAACTCGGTCAAGTTTTCATCTAGCTGCTACTACAGTGCGTCGCTACTGCTACTGTGGATATTTTTAATTCCGATAGACAGGATGCCAACCAAGGCTGAAGAGGACCCTTCAGTGGCTATACTTACGTCCCCGCCAGTATAGCTCGCCGGGTTACGGGAGTTCGCAAGCCTTCACGCTGCGGCAAAGCGGTAGTCGTGGGGAAGAAAATAGTGCATATAACAGTTTTAAAAACATACTGATTTAATTCTGTATGTTGCTGAGCTTTCGGGGTGGACATCGGATAGAAGTTAGCTTCAATTTGCACCAGATTTAGGGGTGTTCATAGTTTTATATTGTGCGTACGTGGTTGGGGGAGCATCTTACCTCCAGGGGCCGTGTTGCCCCAGGTTATTGTACTGTTGCAAAATGGAGTGCATTTTAATGTCTAAAGACCATCTTACAGGTAACGTTTATATTTTGTGTACTGTGTAGGTCGGAAGCTGGCGGTAGTTCCACGGTGTCCTCATCGATGCAACTTGGCACACGTGGTGCCATCTGGCTGGTTTCTCCAACAATAATATCTGTACAATAAATTATCAATGCAGGCAGGCACGCACACACGCCTCCTTCATTTACGTAAATATATTTGTCATATGCTTACGTGTAATTTTAAATTGCAGCTCGAATTTATCCAAAACCTTCTGTTTAGCTAGATCCCCAAGATTGGTAATCAATCGCACTTTTAACATTACATCTCTCACATTAATTATATATTTTTTGTGAATTATCTTCACACTTTTATTTATTATCAAAGTCCATTGATTAAACATTGGATTGATCAATTGTATGCTTTTAATTCATGATGTTTGTACTTTTATACAAATATATTTTTTTATCCTTACTTATCTTATATATATTTTACTACACGTCATGTATGTATATTTATATATTTTTCTCACTACATGTACCTCTATTGTTCATCATGTGTGTATATGTATGTTTTTTTAACCTGTACGTATTTATAATATTATGGACTCTTGCCTGAAATAAAACATTATTATTATTATATCTTAGCCAGGCTTAACTTTAGCCTACAATCGAGACAAACACATTGATCAAGCGTATTTATTAAATAGTTGTCGCGTGTGATATATTTGCACTTAGTAACTTATTTATCTGTTCAACAACTGCCAAATGTCCCCACTGGTCTACGTACGGTTGCTATAGCTAGCACATCGTGGGCAGCGGACCTAATACGCGATGCACTACTGTGACGTCATATGACAATTGATCTTTTAGCGATTGGAAATAATGAGTAAAAAAACTTAACTTCTTCGAAACTTAAGTTACATTTCGCTTTTATTTCCAAGTTTTCATATCGGTTAACATCTTTAACATCAACTTATAGTTATTATTCCAATGGACGACCGGGCGTCAATTTGCTGCTTATTTATTCAGAATGTGAAATTTGAGCTTAGTAATTTTTAGTTTGTGATGTAGTGTCGACACCGTAGCGTATACAGTATTGGTTAATAAATTGGTTTCTTCCAAGATATTTTATCTTATAATATATAATTTAAAACAATATATCGCCTAACACTCTTATGATGTAATATACCGTCACATTCATTGCTATTTAAAAAAAAAATTTGCACAAACATGAATTTTTTTTTATTAATTACCATATGGACTAAGAGAACCGTGGTTTAAGGCAAGCCACACACGACGCAATCACATATATATATATCAATCAGCTGAATAGTACATTGTGCTGGCAAATTTCAAATTCACTGGCTTGTCTCACAATAATATTTTCAACAGCTAGCTAAAATATGAATATACCAGAAGTGAAAAAAATGTAAATGTTTGTTTGCAGAACACGACATTAACAGTAGCCCACGAATAATGCAACTATTTTAGAAAAAGACATCTTCCATTGAATTCACCGACATGGTTATGTAGTTATATCCAACATGTTGACAAGTAATAAAGCACAACGAAATGTTTGAATGACATAATAATTTTAATAATTATATCACTACTTTAGTATCATGCCGTTATGCACAATTGAACACAACACTAACATGGCAAACAATTTTACACATTCTGAGGGGTCCCAAGATTTTCTTTCCTTGTAGCATATTTTTTTTCTCCAAACTTCCTTCACAAAATATTGCCCTTCTGCAGAGGCAAGTATAAGAATAATACCATATATCTTCCATAGATTAAACACCCCTGTAACAATCACCTGTGATCATACAGGTATCAACCCTATTACCAGACTGACAACAGTAGTGTTAGCAAAATATTACATTGTTTGTATAAGCTGAGGTTAGGGATCCGGATTACTCACATAACGAGTTGGGAATAAGGCAGAGGATAGACACTAAAGAGGTCGGAATTAGACAAAACAGCTTAGGAGACGTCCACACGTGTCCACATTTACATATTCGTACAACGCGTACTAATTCTAAGAACCCCCTTCCTGAAACAGTACGTTAAAATGTTGATAATATTCTAAATTGAAAAACATTGATGTAACAATGTTACGACACAGTACATGTATATACGACATACCACAACAACCATCATGTTTAGAAAGTTACTTCTGATAATTATGTTAAAGCTTTGTATTTTTTCAATAACTCCATTGTGTCGTATTGAGGATTCCACGTACTTGTGAATTTACAAGTTGTACTGTTGCAGCACCTCGCGGTGAACGGTTATACATACTAAAACATTAAAAACATTAGTATGCGGGCTTTAGCCCCCTCCTCCCCTTTAGTACGCTTTGTACAAATATGTATATGTCAACAATTGTAAATGATCCCTTCCATAATTGTTCCATCAGTTCACAGTGGAGATGTATACGATTCTGGTGAATTACAACATGCTCAAATGTGCCACAACCTCCACTAAGAACAAGTGCTGTCGATAGCTCTATTTAGTCGCTCCATCTTGTTGCCACTATCCAAGCTGTCAACCACCAACTTAACGATCGGGTTAACATTATCTATCGTGTTCGTATTCTTGTACGGTGCACACACAAAACCAATGTTTAAAAAAACCCTATAAAACATTGAGATTTGAGCAACACTTGAGCATCTACCCATTGTAGCCTGCCATCGACGTCCATCCACCAGGCTCAGCTTGCCACTGATGTAAGTAGAAAAACACTGCACCTACCTGTAAGGAAACACACTTGCATTAGTCTAATCACATTTTCCAGGTGAAACTTACAGAGATGGCTTGGTACTGCATTACCCCTACTCAAAACCGTGTATTAGAAACAAATTTATTTTTACCTGGCTGCACAAACTCTAACTTTACCATTTTGCTGTGGGTTGCAGGTTGCTGAAGTTCATAACAACTGTTTAGGCGATTAATAAAATAAACATATAATTTTTTATCAAAACCATTATGGTAGCCACACATGCTATATCAAGTTGTCAGCACTGTCAACAACAGACAAATCCTTTATTTAGTCATTCTGGTTTTATTTGGCTACACTGAACATCTGCTAGTCTAATCGCAGTTGTAAGCATAATAAAAAAATCAGGTCTTTCCAAGTCTACTTGAAAAACTTACCGTGGTAGTTAGTAAAATGGAACAATACATACCTTTTATGCTACAGCAAAGATCTCACATGGTATAAATAATTGAAACCAACTTCCAGAGCAGTGATTTTATCAAATTCAATATGGATATTATCAAATTCATATAAATTCAACCAAGTTCAGGATTGTTCTGAAGGTACAATAGTACCACTTCTGTAAAGACTGCTTTCTCAAACGTGAAGTACCATCCACTGACAAATTGAAACAAGAGTTGACCAAGCCACTGCTTTGGATGTCAGGCCAGATTTGGCAGAGAGAAACCGGTAACACTTCACCGATGCCATTAACCTGTCAATGTGCTCTGTCGAACATATGACGAACCATCTGCCATGCGCCACCTACAAATGTAAGCCAAAACAACAAACTACAGTGTGTGTTTTATGTCAACTAGCAAACTGCAAGAAAGAGTAACCAGGTAAGCAATGGTGATACCAATAATGTCAACAATAGGATCATCAGTTATATCCCATGGAAGTGCCAATTATGTCCACAATTGGATCATTAGTTACATCACATGGATGTACCAATCATGTTCACAATAAGATCATCGGATACGTCACATGGAAGTACCAATCAATACCAATTATGTCCACAATAGGATCATCAGCTACGTCAATATTAGGAATACTAATGATGTCAATTTTGGAAGTATCAATCATGTTAAAATTATTATCATCAATCATCTCTTTCATAATGATGTTAACTCGGGGAAGTACCAGTAACGTTCATATTTGAAGTACCAATCATGTCAACAACGCATCACATCCTCATTTGAACAATCAACTAACAATCACGTCAGCAATAGAGCAAGAATCACGTAAGCACTGGAAGCACTAACCACACCTTAGCTCAATGCACCGAAATAGAGTGATCACAAATTAGGATTTGCTATTTTGCTAATCTATATTTCAATACCAAATCCATGCACACAATTTTTAGTTGGGACGTGTAATGTGTATTCATTTTTATTTATATTCGACTATCAAATGATGCCCTGCAAGCTACTTATATGTGAGAGGGTCAGTCACCGACATTCCCAAGGTGTACTTTTCACATTGCTGAAAAACATATCTTTGGCACACTAATATGATAAAAAAATTACACATAATTTAATTGAAAATCAGAGATGTTGCAGAATATGATACAAATGGTGCAACAATAAATGTTTCCTTGTGATTATCTTCAATTTTATTTCAAAATGTATTCTAGTATTATACAACAGAACCACCCAAAATGTTCGCCCTCGTTTTATGTTTCCAGTGATGTATACAAATATAGGCAGCATCCAACAGCTACATGATGTTGAAGATTTAATGTGATAACAAAATTACACTTAATTTATTTGAAAATCAGAGATATTGCAGAACATAACACAAATGGTTCAACAATAAATGTTTCCTTGTGATTATCCACAATGTTATTTTAAAATGTATTCTAGTATATAATAGAACCACCCAAAATGTTCGCCCTTGTTTTCTGTTTCCAGTGATGTATATAAATGTAGACAGCAACCAACAGCTACTTGATGTTGTAGATGCTAAATTGTTGTATGGTATGATGTGGGTTATCATGCACAGGAATAACTAGAGACAAGAAACTCTGGGATGGTTAGAACAAACCAGCAATGACAAAGACATTGAGCGAAATAGGATTACACCCAAACGAATGCCATTACGTGAATCAGTGCTCCGCTCTGATTATCTCCGTCTTCTGACCTGCGTTCATGCACTGGTTAGCAGAGGCCGTCTCTTGAGGCAAGACCCACACGGACACTCCAGCAGTGTTGGAAACAGAGAAGAGCATTTTGAGAACATTCAGCATGACTGGCAACGATGCTGCATCACACAGAACAGAAACACAACATTACCAACTAACAATTTTTATTAATCATCACAATTTAGAGTTCATCATCATCATCATGTACAATTGGAAACAATTACGCTTGTGAGAAAAACCCAAACAAGATAGCTGCTGGAACTGTTTCACTGGTCTACAAAAGACACTGTTACCAAAGAAAATACGACCGATACATAACTGGAGGGAATGGTTACAAAACTGGCTTCAGTAAAAAATACATTAACAAGGAAGAATCACAACTTGTTACTTCTGCTTAGCTAGCCTTTTGAAGAAGACAACTAAACTAACATCAACAAAACAACAAGTGCACTGTTGTTGAATCTAGCAAGAAATTTAAATTACATCATTTGTGGATAATCACATTAACAATGTCAGCAATTGCATATCGAACATCAGATGTTCCCTGGTCTTAATTTGCTGGGATGTACAATAATTCTGTATACACTTGTGGTAATCCCATCTATGTACTAACTGATTGCCCATATCACTAACAGGTTTGTACACTTCCCACGGATTCCTCACACAGACCCCGTTCATTTCACATCTTCCACCAAAACATTAAAAACAGAAATCATCACTAGCGCCTGTCATTCTACACAGTTGACGGGAATGGCAGGTTAGCAACAGAATGATGTGGACAGAGAACAGCACAAATAGAACAAAGAAGTCATACCGCCATTGTCAGCAACATTGCTGCCAACAGAGTGTCGCGGCCGCCTCAGCCTACTACAATTGCTGTGCTGAACCTAGACAGCAAAATAAAACAGAATGACAATTACACAGCTTTGTCACTCTATAACAGCAGAACACAACAGTCTGGTCTTCACCGTAAATGCATCCAGCAGCAAACAGACCTGGTCACTGCAAACAAGCAGCCGGTATATACGAATGTCTATCAAACCATAATATGTCGCCATGTTAATGTCATGAATCGTTTTTGTAAAAGAAATCAATTTCACGAGTTTGCATGAACAAAACATTGAACATGTTAGCCCATGATGTCTGTGGTTTTTGTACTGACGTTCACCACATACAGGTAGGTAAGTTCTCAACCATCCCACAAACCAATGTGTTCCAAAAATCTGCAATTTTACACAGCCCATTCCATGCAGAATTTATAGCTATAATACAAACTTAACTTCTCTATGATACACAAAAATGAAGCTGCTACAGTGTCTCCTGTGGGCAAAATGTGAAGGCCTGGTTTAGTCGCAGGGCAGTCATATACAATGTGCACATAGTGTCACTGCGTCCGATAGAGGTAGCTGTCCACTACCAGTGGCCGCCTCACACTGTCAACAACTTACGGCCACTGTTCCACCCAGCACAATCATACAAAGGTACTGTTGCATGATACATCCGCGTCACAAGTTACTGTTTGTCCTGAATGAATGGATGTGTCAAAGACTCGTTGATCGATGGCCTCTTCCTCGTGTCCGACACCAGCAACTTCTCAAGAAGGTCCTTCAGTTGGTTCACCTTCTTCAGCTGGTCCTCGGGCAGACGCTGGTGGCCAATCAGGTCCGACAGCAGGTCCTTGCTCGGGCTGATGGTCGTCAACACTGTCACCTTCTCCTGCAACACATTGTCACCAACACATGCACCAGGTAACTCCACATGACCCACTATTAGGTAACTCTAGATGACACATTGCCTCCAACGACAAGTACCAGGTAGTTCCATATGACACATTTCCACATGCACCATGATAAAGGTAATAGGATTAACTAATTAAATAATTATTACAGAAATTAGAAACCATTTATACATTCGCAGGTGGTCAAATGGATAGCAGAGCATTGCTATGAATGCTGATATAGGTGAACTTTCGATCTTTTTCTGTCATCGCTGAGTTTACAAACTGAATCCCAAGACCAACATTGCTGATTAAAAAAATTGGGGTGAACAGTTTATTAAAACAACGATATCCACTCAAAACTAGTCTTAAAATCATCATACTAAAATATACGACTCTTTAAAATAGAAATATAACAGACAATTTACTAACCCGCTGGGTGACCCTGTCCACTTCACGATACAGGAAGTTGTAGTTAGCGTCGAAGTGTTGATCCCTGAACATGCCTTTTCGTATCAGCCTGTTAGGCATCTTTCCTTTTAGATCCATCATCAGCTTTAGCATCTCATTATTCGTCTTGCCCGGGAACAATATCTTGCCGGTGTACAACTCGTAGAGCGTCACACCAGTCGACCAGAGATCGACACCGTGATCATAGCCCATGCCAATAACTGAAACATATATACATTTCAGTGCTCCATCTGGCATGGATAATTCTGGTGAAAATGACTACTAAATTAAGGTCGACCTATCTTACACTAAAGATTAATTAATGGCATGATCTCATTGACAAATGTTAATCAACTATAGGTGCTGGTTTCATCCAGTTCAAGCAGGTAATCAATATTAAATTTTTTAATACATTTTTATTCAGTTGATGTTAATTTGTATAATTTAATTATATGAAAACTTTCTATCATATCCTTACCCTTAAAATCTGCCTTAAAGGAAGAGTGGTCAACTAAGAGTAAACAGAACTACTCACTGATCTCAGGTGCCCGGTAGAAGCGACTGACCAGGTAAGGAGTGATGTCATTGTCAGACACGTGTGACGCTGAACCAAAGTCACACAACTTGAGTGTCATCTTTGATTCGTTCACCTGCAGGACAACATTTGACTATTAACAATTAAATCATTAAATTAATCAACCATGTGGAAGCACAAACTAATTTCTTCAAAAAGTGCCCCCGAGACATTTTGAACATTGTAGTAAAACGTGTCTTCAGACAATTAAGGAGAGTCATGACCAATTAAAGACGCCAGAAATATTTAGCACTGACCTACATGACATCCATTTCAACGTTGTTCTAGTAAACAAAGTCATCTGGCATCAATTAAACATAAACATCTGTCTTCAAAATGTTATCGCACAGTGGAAAGCAGCTGCTATAATTTCAATAATGCACTTATTAAAATTATAGGACGTCTTTAAGTCGTTCCGAGGTCGACCACAGATGACATTACAGACGTTGAACACAGATATATGACGTATCGGTCATCAGCTACGTTGCCCTGCTGATGTTGAATCATTATGTGCACTCGATCATGAACAGTGGCAAGAGTTACGGCACGAATTTACTGCTTCACAAATTATCAATTGATGAACAACACATTGTATATAATTCCAGATAGAAATGGCATAGAAGAAATCTACATGCTTCACATTTGATGCTCTTTACATATATCTTTGTCTTTCAGAAATCATTGATGAATTGATGCAATTTACATACGAGAATGTTATCGGGTTTGATATCGCCATGTAGTATGCTACAGCGCTTGAGAAGCTTGAGGGCAAAGAAGAGTTGCTTCGTGTACGAGCGCACAGCCTTCACGTGCAGCCCAATGTCTTTGCCATATTTCTTCAACACTTGTCGCAAGTTCATACTGTTAAAAATACCACGTCTACATGAGTGCACAGCATCTAGATACAATCCAGGACTATAATAATTAAATAATACCAAATTATTATATGACTCCATGCACAACTATTTCCTTCTTGTGAACTTTACCACAGGAGGCATTTTTTTAAGGTTTTAGTGCATATAATTTTATTTAAGCGATTACACAACTGGTATGCAGTATGTTGTAACTAAATTCCTACTTTTCCTGGCTATAGCAAGTGTAAAGTGACGACTTTACAATGAGTAAGAGTGAGACATGTAGCACAAGTAGAACAAACCTGAGGGCTTCAAACACCAGACACAGATGCTTCTTGTGGTAGAAACTCCGGAACAACCTCAGACAGTGGTATTTGTCATCTGGGTCAGCGTCATTTAATTTCTTCAAGTACTCCAGTTCCTTCAAACCAGTCTTATGCCTGGCCAACACAAAGTAAACACATCTGGTGTACTGACAGGTGCACAATGTGATTTCAGTCCAGTCTTGTGCAGGCCAACACAAAGTAAACACATATAATTTACTAACTGACAGGTGCACAATGTGACTTCAGTCCAGTCGTGTCTGGCCAACACAAAGTAAACACATCAGACTGAGAGGTGCTCAATATGTGAATATCAGTCAGAGTAATGAACTGTATTAACTTCTTACAAGACACTTCAATTTTTTATGGTGCTGAATATATATTTTGTACTCAAAAAGCAACTTTTTAACAAACTCAACAGAGATACACTTTGGTTGTGCCTAAGAAGATGCACAGCATTTAGAAAACATTTTTTTTAATGTGTGTGTATGTGTACATACATCATTTCATTGTTCCTGATGATCTTGATGGCAGTCTGCTGGTCGGGTCGCGCAAGGTCACGCACCCTCACGACACTACTGAACACACCCTGCCCCATGAAGCCAAACACTGTGTAGCGCTTGTCCAGCACCTCGCCAATTCTCAGCTCTACAAGTAGATACCCACAAAGGTCAAAGTAGCCAACTTACAACACATCACTTCATATGAAGGTATCTTCTGTCATATGCACTGGTAAGACTGGAAGATGATAACTAACTTCAAACTCCCTCCTCAACCCATCGCGAATCAGGTTCATTGATCAGTTCATCAAAACAAAATAAAAAATTTGTACAAATGAGCTAAAATATTATAGAGTCAATACTAGAGTCAATATTTTGCAAAATGAATGAAAAAAATCTAATCAAGGTAGCATTTTTCGAGGAATTCAGGGTGGACGTCGGCCTGCACTAGGCCCACTGTTCTTATATGCAGATGACCTGGCAGTTGATATATGCAGATGACCTGGCAGTATTACCGGACAGTTGGCAGAGTGGAAGGAAATCTTTGGCAGATACGGACTGAGAGTAAGCCTACAGAAGATGGAGATGTTTTGGGTCAGGCACCAAAAATTCTTTCCACCTCGGATTACAGGGATAAAGAAAAGAGCAACAACATATATATATATATATATATATACACAAACAAGGTTTTTAACAGAAATAAAAATTCAGAAATTATTCTCAACTACTATCTTGAAAACACTTACTGTAGTATCCCTCCGCATCATCCCAATTATCCAATAAATTGGGGTTTTCAAAGGCGCTGTTGTGGAACGCACTGCCGCCTCCCGGACTCTGAATACATAACATGACAGGTGTTGCATTTATTCCAGAAACACCTCTGCCATTCATCCTACATTCAGCCATACAGCCAGTTAGTCGTAACTTCATTATCTAAAGACATGCAGACATACTGAATACATAGCATAGCATAGAAATTACATCATCTGTAATAAGCCACTGCTTCCAATAATGATTATTTTACCTGTTTACAAACACGCACAAAAAAAGAGAAAATAGAGCTAATGAGGAAACGATAGACATGACGACATACAACGACACTGACACACAACCTACATAATACACTGACACAGGACATGAGCAAGACACTGACATAGGGTAACACAGTAGATGAGGACATCTGGAAATGACACAAGCAAACGAGACACTGACACAGACCACAAGGAAAACACCAACAAAAAGGGACAACAGTGACATATAGGGTACTGTAGGGAGACATGAATGAGAGATGGGGAAGTGGAGATGGGTGGTGAAGACGGCAGTGAAACGGGATCAGTAATGCAAGAAGGAAAACAAAAATTGAGGACCAGTATCAATGCCAGTCTCACCCCGGGCTTGAGGGACAAAGAGGAGAGCAATAACACCAGGCGACATAAAACATTCAAAAGATGGACATTGACATAGCATGGTTACAGACAAACACCATTTGAAACTACCTATTACTTACACTGTGCGCCTCTGCAAACATGTTCACATCATCCGAAAACATGTCAAACCCGTTCGGCCTTTTCACTTTGGCAGCATCATCGTCAGTGGCACTGCCTTCTTGCGCCTCGCGACTCTTTTCCGCTTCCTGCTCCAGAAGACTTCGTTTCCGTTTCATGTCGTCCTCAAAATTAAACGTCTCTCCACATTCTGGGAGGTCTTCGGGGATTCGGTCGCTCTCTGAGGACGTGGATGAGGATGATGAGGGGGAGCGAGGGTGTTGATGGCGAGGCTGTGTGCTGCTGGGTGACTCCACTCCACTCGCTCCGTTCTGTGACTGTGCGCTGCTCTCTGTGCCCAGGTCGTCCCCTGGCTGCTGCTCGCCGTTCTCGTCTGCTGACTTTGGCTTCAGTCTCTGTAATACACAAAGCCAACGTTACTGGCAGAAATTATAAGTCAATGACCAAACTCACTTCCTTTGTCACTAATGGCTTAGAAACTACTGAGTCGTTGATGTGGCTGAGTTCAAAGACACTATACAAACATATTTTCCTAATTTATAACCTTGGGTTAACTCTGTTTAAAATCAACAAAGATGAATTACTATTACAGATTTTAAATGATTTGATTTACCTGGTAGCATAAATATCAGTCTGGCATATCAAAATACAACATATAATAGCAATATAACATTACTCCACGCTAGCCAGCCAATCACTGCATAGCGGAAAACAGTTCAAACCGGAGCCAGTAGCTTGAAACTTTCACTCCTGCTCCAGTCTCCGCATAGTGAAGTTGTGTGAAATTGTCTCCTCCCCACCTTTCTTCCTTACTTTGAATGTTTAACTTAAAATGCGATGTATATTGTTGATGAAATAGGAAGATGGAAAAACCACTTTCCCCACTTTTGGCATTATATTAGATGAGCACGGGTGTTCGTCCCCTAGTATTTGGTGTTCATGTGGTTTTCTGCGCAGGCAGGCATCCTGTTTCTACATCGGTATTCTTGGCTTATATTTATATAGGTTAGTATGCAATAAAATTTGTATATTGGTGGTGGAATGTCTGTATTCTTTGCATATGTTATATGTTCATGACGACTTCTTGATGTAAATGTTATCATCATGCTTGTATGAATGTGGGCCGAGAAACTTGCGAGACGGGGCTGTACATGTGTTCAGTTCCTGCCTGGTTTGCTTTGAGGAGCTCACATTCATGTTAATGTTCTTCCCAAAGTGGCTGCGTGATGAGCAGTCCACTTTGTAATAAAACATCATTATTTAGCCCATTTCAATTCTCTGCTACATCGGATTTGTGTTGGTTATTGCATAACTATCAGTCTGGCATATTAAAATACAACATATGATAGCAATATAATATAACGTTATACCACATTATAACCGTGATACGATGATGCGAATCGCTATAAGGCCTTCAGTATCGTGATATATTGCGATATGAAAGTTTTGGCAACACCCAACTGTACTAAATGAAAAGCTGAGCATAAAATAATATGCAACCTGCAGGAGGGCTTCTCTCTCTTTCCTCCGCCTCTCAATAATGGCGTCCTCATCTTCCTCATCCAGATCAATGTCGGGTATCCTGATTCAAGAAAACCATCATCAGACCAGAAAGCCAGCAAACTGTTTATGTGACTTGTTGATGTTTTCATATATTCTTAACTGCACAAGGTTGGTCAAGCCAAATTGATGCCTGCATTTTCACTTCTAAATGTATTAATCATGTAATACAACCCCTTCTTTAAGACCACTAAGAGGGATTTCTGTCATGAGAAGTTTGACAACTTGGAAGCACCGACTTACACAGTAGATGCAGACTGCTGTTGTCATGAAATAAATGTATTTCTGTGGCATTGTTCAGACATCAGGAATCAAGCAGGATAGAGATGGTGCAAATATGGCACACACGTACAAACATTCATGCTGCTGATGTACATACGAACAAACACACACTTGTACAGACACAAGTATTCTGGACATCTGACGATCAGACTGACATGCAGACAGCTGCTGGACAGGTTTCCGGCAAAGCTAAAAGCAACAAACATAAAGCCTTGGTGTGGATGAAGGAGGGCCAACTCCCTCATAAAGCAGAGGTGGTGAAACAGCCTGCAATTAAGATGGGAGGACTGCATAAAGAGGGATGTGAGAAAGACAGAGGAGGAAGACAAGTGGAGGGAGAAGGCTGCCGACAGGGAGAAGTAGAAAGGGATAACAGCTGGGGTGGTGCAGAAACACATGAATAAGCCTCATCCCTTTATAAAGGAAGCAACGAGGAAGAACAGAACATAAGACAATACTTACTCATCATCCCCTGAAGAATCATCTGCCTGCAGGGCCAGACCTTCCGACAGACTCCCCTTGAACTTGTCTTCCGAGTCTCTTCTTGGTCTCCTGCCTGGGCGTTCACCTTGTCGGTACCTCCATTCCCGGGAACCAGCCCGACCGTACCTGCTCAACATAACACCCTCATTATGCAGACAAAGCGACTTATTCAGTATAAAATGACCATGAAATCACAGCAACATTAGTATGTTTGAATAAATTATTTATGTCAATATTGTCACAGAAAAAATATTTAGCCACATACAGCATTTCTGAAGTTTTGTTCATGATTAACGAGGCTTACAATACTTGCTCATAAGAAATACATACACATAATAATAATATACAATAAGAAAGGTTCAACACAATTTGCGGTACATATGCTGGGGTCACCCTAACAGATCGCATCGCTTAGCCATTTGGCTAATGTCACTGTTTTTTTCTTACTTTTCCCCAGCCAAATTGGCAAAAGGTCTCCCATTTCTTTTAGCGAAACGTAATTTTAGCCATTGGCAAATGGTTAACACAAGATTAGATATGATTAAATGTAAGGAGTTATTCACAATTGTCAACATGTGCATATTCGCATAAAGCATACTAATTTTCATATGCCCCCTCCCAAAACTACTACTAATATTAATAATTGTTTTCCACAAAGTTCTGAATCTCCAAGATGTCGGACTGTGTTACAGCACCACAAAATGACCAGTTACGTGATTTAAAACAGTTCACCGTGCAGCACTGCATGACGCAACGGTATATTTTGCATATGAACAACATATTAAAAATAAGTACTCAGGCCTTGACCCCACTCCTCCTTTAGTACGCTGTTTATGAATGAAAGTTGACAATTGTGAATGGTCCATAAGACAGCAATTTGATCAAATTTTTTGGAAACCAACCTAGGAGATCGACTGCGCCTCCTGTCTGCTGGTCTGCCTCTGTTCCAGCCAGATGGGGAACGTCTATCCGCTCTGTCTCGAGGACGCATCCCGCTTCCATCCCTCTCCCTGATCCTTTCCCTGGAGGAACCACGATATGGGTCCTCCCTGGCCCTGTTTCCCAGTGATCTGTCCCTTGATTGGCCTCCAGGGGATCTCTCTCTGCTCCTCCCATATGGGGATCTTTCTCTTGGTCTCCCAAACGGTGATCGTTCCCTCAATCTGCCGACAGGTGATCTATCTCTTCCCCTGCCACCTGGTGACCGTTCTCTGGCTCTGCTGCCACCTGGTGACCGCTCCTTATATCGCTTCCTAAAAATTAAAAAAGCTTTGAATAAATGATTATCTCACGAGATTCAACATGTTTTAGCATAAAGGATACATGTTGCTATTAGCAATCTAAAATGCAAAAATTGTACCAACGTTTCCATGTGAGTGGGGAACTGGAAGTGCAAGCCCAAAACTGTGTCCATTGGAAAGGAGCTGTTAATGGCCTATGCTCCATCAGGGAGTGAAAAGGCTTAGGTCAAGTACAAGTGTTTGAATACTATGGTATTAAAGTAATACTGTAATATACTTTCTAATCAATTATTTTAGAACAGCTAAGCACGCACTGACACACAGATGTCTATCAATATAAGCAAGTCTTATGTCAAGTCAAAAACTTACCTTGGAATCTCTGATGGCGAGACCTTCTCCCTGAATCTACGCTTTGGTTGGGAATGATTCTCTTGTGCTTTCTGCTCTTGGGACTTACTCCTACCTGGACTGCACGATCTGTGGTGCTTCTTGTTACGAGGTGATCGGCTTCTGCCCCGAGATTTCTTCTCTTTGGCAGCATGTTTACGTTTGCTGTCCCCAGTCCGTGGACGTACAGGAGCTGCTTCAGCGTTGACAAAGATAACGTCATCAGTTGCCGACATGTTTTCATCTGAAGCACTGACGCTTGTTGGCTTTTTCTGCTCAAATTCCTTAATTCTACAGTCAATGAATGATTGTTTGCGCGATTCTGTGTCAATTTCACCATCTTCTTCCGAATCGCTCTGGTAACCCTGGGCAATCAATAACATAGAATTAACAATGTTCTCATCTACACCTTCGATCATATTGACATCTTTACCCTCAAGACGTGCTTCAAGTATGGCACGTGCCTCCTCGAGGTCATGAAGCGAGTTGTCTTCAAGCTTTGTTTCTTTTGAGGCGGCTGCTTGCTTATCTCCACTAGATTCAACCACATCCTGAGCTACAGCAACGGGAACTGCTTCTGTGTTTGTTGAAGAACGTTTGTGACTACGATGCTTATGCTTGTGTTTATGTCTTTTTTCGCCAGTGCTTGAATGTTTGTGCTTATGTTTGTGTTTGTGCTTATGCTTCTTTTTCTCTTTCTTTTCCCGTTTCTGCGAAGGTGCTGGGCTGCCTTCTGTGTCACTCGAACTGTCCTTGTCACTGTGAAAATAAAAATAGCTTGTCAAGTCTTCTACAAACAACAGTATCAAATCTGCAGAAATGTTTCTGTCATCACCAGCGAGGATGAGTATGGCCAGCACAGGCCTAGACAGTAAGCTTTTGTAGCTCGTGGCCCAGTAGATTTGAAAAGTTACTGGCCCCATAGAATGTGTGCAATGTGTCTCAGTAGTTTCGTGTATGTAGGGCCTATATGTAAAATTCTTCTGGCTACAAGACAGCATTATGTGCATTGAAACCTACTGATTAGTTGGGGGTAACTGGATGCTTTGGCAGCGTTACCTCTTCGGCTAGCCGACGCGACCAAACTTTCTTTTGCAGAAGTGGTACCGCTGCTGAAGTAGTATCGCCACAAACACAACTCGGAACAGGCAAATTTGTGTCATTTCGGCACTGTTGTTTTATGAAAAGGTTTCAACATTTTCATTATCATAAATTAATGATATTGTCTTGATACCTGTAAAGTGTATTTGAATGCAAATATATGGCATATTATTAAATATATGGCATATTATTGCAACATGTCAAAAGTAAAATAATATTTACAAAATTAATTAAAACATTAATTTTGATTCACAAATGCCTACTTAAAGTACAAAAATAGTCCATGAAGATAATTTTTATGCATTTTACTATGGAGTCCATGAAATATTATATTTAATGTAAAGAAAAAAATATCCTTTGTACATCTTTATGAGCATTAATAATTGGCAGGGTTGAAAAAAATTATGATTTTTTATTTAAATCAATTTTGTATCTATGATTTTTTTTATCTGGTATATACACATTTATATAGATGTTTGGTCCTTGTACTCGTTCTAAGTGCTTTACAGTTCACAGATCTGTTCATTGCAACACCAAGTCGACTTATCCAGGAAGCATTCAGCCATGCTCCAGGACCATTCATTCATGTTTCCATTATTTATTCATTTATACAGCAGACTGGACTGAGTAAACATTGAGTGAACAAAACTGCCCAAACTTCAAAACTGCAACAAAAGGATTCAAACCCTGGTCCTGGAGGGTCATTCTAACCCCTCAGCCACTGAGTCTCACAAGAAGTTTATGTATGTGCCACTGTATCCATTGAAAAAAGAGAGCAAGTTAGCACCTGTTCGATTTTAATTCCACAGAGTTGCTACAGTAGCCAGTTCTGCAGTGCAGGCATTGGTTGAGTACTTTGGCAGTATATGGATGACCAACCCACATTGGATGCCAGCAGCAATGTCAGTGTTCAAGATGCCAATCTGGATAAACAATGATCTGGAGGGTTGGCATCGCTGACTGAATGGGAGAGCCAGCCTTGCTGGGCTTCTCGAAGTTGCTGAAACTCCTCCACACCCAGTCAATCAGTGTGGACCTATGCTGTCATCTTCCTGTGCGCATATCACCAGCATATATAATATGGTCGACTTTTCAAGTACGTTGCCATACATTCCAGCTGGCTGTTCCATCTAGCAGCGCATGGCAGTTGTGGTTTTACAGAGCCATTGTCCTCACTCAGAAGTGCATTGGGAACATGGTGGTTGTGAACGTATTTATTTACTTCAACAATCTGTGACATGACACCTGTGTGAGTAATGTCCTGGCCAAAGAGGTCCAGCCAATGAGATGAGCAGCCATATACAATCAGTGATTCATTCTCAGCATGCACATCTTTTACGCATGTCTTCCATTTTCTTGAATTGAATAATTCCAATTCATTTTTTAATTCACCCCAGCCCTGGTAATGTTATGTTAAACGAAAACAATCTCAGCTAAAACATTATTTTGTCTGGCTAATGTGAATTAAACAACAATTGTGTGGCACTGCTGAGTGTCGTAGCCTGCGTGATCGTGATGTAAGCGAAACTGAACCAAGCAAAATTGATGTTTGTGCAAAATATGAAAACTTGTGGCCCAATGACCTTAAAAAGAGCTCCGGGCCAGTATTAATGTTGAGGCTTGCTAGTGCATGAAATCAAAAGTAGTGGTGTTAGTAAAAAGTTGACACAAACACAGTACAGTACCACCGATAATCATAAATTGCATGTATCAACCATGGTATTTTGTAGGTATACTTGACATGTTTACTTTGTGTTTATTATCGCTATGTTAGTAAAAACACAGTACCATCGATGATCATAAATTGTATGTATCAGCATGTTCTCTGTTGCATGGTATTTTGTAGGCACACTCTACATGTTTATTGCAATTTAATAGTCTTCCAAGTAACCTAAAAAAAAACAAAAAAAGAAACAAAAGACAAACCACTTCTGGATGCATGGTTTTGACATTTTGTTATTCCTGGTCGTACATTACTGGTCGATTATCGAATGCCAGAAACATGAAACACAGAACGAAGCAGCGACGAAAAGCCTCACTGTATGGTAATATGCAATGCATTAAATGTAGGCTTTCATTAAACGTAAAATATGAAGCAAAACTGGTGTGGAGCAAAAACTAGTCTATGTTATGGTGTCACTTTTTAGTCGGCAAAAATAGCGTTGTTTACCGTGTCCCATATTCAGATTGTTGGTATGACGCTCGTGGAAAAAGCCGAGCTTGTTTACCTTCATATATCCACCAATGAATGTTTTCTTTACATCATAGGCACAGAATTTTTTTCATTCCGATGCTTCACTGAATCTACGTAGGTAAGTAAGTTTTTGTTTGCGAATACTTGTTAAAAAGTAGAAATAATCGAGAGAAGAATTTTTAATGAATAAAAAAGAACAATACAATAATTACTTAGCTTTAAAATGATGTACATATTATTGTAGTGCACAGCTGCCGTTTTTCAGGAAAACACAGTCAACATGACCTTGTGCGTGCTAATTTGTTATGTTTTGATGTTCAGAAGCTACGGTCGGTGGTTTCGCGTGAACGAATATTTTAAAGACTGTTCAACGAATCGTAATCCATTGACATCCGTATTTCTGCAATTAAATAATTGCATGGTTTGTTGACAAACGTTATTATAAATGTATTATTTCTGTATATGCGTAAATTTTATGTTAAAAATCACGAAAAATAATTTCTGCAAGATGATTTGTCATTTGCAATATGCGAATATGAATTTTTTCCGAAGAACAGAGCAATCCACATTTCAACAATTAATTGCTGGCACATTTTGTTTATAACATTTGTTATATATGTATTTTTTGTAGTTTGTGCAGCAATATTTACAATTTGTTATGTCAGAAATTATGTTTTATTGGGCCGGTGACTATACAAACACGTCAGTGTCAATAACTGTCCGATAGATTTGGAACTGAGAATCAGAAACTGATTCAACATTAAAAACTAAATGTACCATCGAACCTGAGGACAAATGCAAAGCTAACAGTAAAGGTAACCTGGCCGAAATTATTAACGCTATTAAATGACATTTTTACCTAATTTTTTTATGCTAATGTGTTCTTTGCATCACTCCCCATCAGATCAGGTACAAAACGGACGTATATCTGTAAAAAAATATTTTGTTTGAGCGCACTTAATGTCACGAAAAACTCTAAAAATTGACAATTCAATGTTAAAAAACCCCAAAAAAAATCGAACCGGACAGGTGATTTCACTGACAAATATCTTGTACGCAGTCTAAGAAAAAATAGAGTTTAATTTAATTTTGAAAATCCATTTTCCTCATGATACGGTCCAAACATTAGTAATGTCAAAAGTAAACACTTCAATGTTCCCTGAAAAATTATTTATTACTGAATTGTGTGAGCAAGACACTTGTTTATGAGTAAGATTTAAAGATGTTTGCACGATCTGTGAACTTTTAATAATTTTTTTATATATGTGCGATGTCTTTGCTTTTTTAAATTATCTTATATTTTTTTTCGAGATATTTGTCGGCGGATTTTTTGGATTTTCAAAATTAAATTGAACTGTATTTTTTTCTTAGACTGCATACAAGATATTAGTCAGTGAAATCACCTGTCCGGTTTGATTTTTTTAACATTAAATTGTCAATTTTAAGAGTTTTTCGTAACATTAAATTGCACTTTTTCTTCTATTTTTTGTATTTTTTACACTGCGGTATGAAATATTTGACAGTAAAATCGCCTTTCAGTTCTGATGCCACTGCGATATTGTTACAGCACATTTTGGATGATCGCCATATTAACAACACCGGCTATTGGGCACTAAAAGTGCGCTCAAACACAATATTTTTTTTACAAATATACGTCCGTTTTGTACCTGATACGATGGGGAGAGATGCAAAGAACACGTTAGCATCGAAAAAATTAGGTAAAAATGTCATTTAATAGCGTTAATAATTTCGGTCAGGTTAATGCACCTTCACCAAGCTAACATCGTGACGACACCAATCACCGACACTGTTCAACTCTCCTCTCTAGACTAGAGTAGGAATTTCCTAGAGTAGACTCCACTCGTGACTCGACACCAAGTGCCGTATCTTACTCGTAAATATATAGTTTTACACCGTGTCTAATCCATTAGTAATACTTTTTTTAACTGCTATTATTCTCTGTGAAACAATTAAGCGGATCTACCTGATTACAACGGCATCCTTTGATACCTGGTTGAGCGTAGATTCGTCCTTTTCTTTCATTTCGGAAACGAACGTCGCCATTTTCGTGCGTGGTCGTGACGGTAACGTCGTGCCTGCCCTCTGCCGGGGATTTGTGCATTTATCATGAACAATATAACCAACACGTACACAAAATTAAGATCAGCAAGAACTATTATTTTATTCACGCCCGGTGACTACAAAATATTACGCTTTTATTAAAATTGTCGCCCTAAGATTTTTTATTCCACACATATAAAAAAGCTTTAATACCTCATGAAGGACACTATAATGTAATAAAGAAGCAAGCAAGCCGTAATAAAAATTGGGCGAGGGTTAATACATACCTGAAATTAGAATAACTATCGTGTATAGCTACATGTCTCCTCCGAATGCTGTATATAATTAAGGCCTTCGTACAATTAATTCTATAAAAAAGTCCTCCCGGTCCCTCATCCACCCGTTCCTCCGCGGTCCGCCTTTTAGGCTGTCCCCAGATCAGATATGGTGCTGCCGCGATACGGAAAATCTCCGAATTAATAATGCGGTCTTTCCGCTAGAGAAAATCATGGAACGAATGATCATTGTTTTCGGTAAGGATTAATTAATTAAGCTGTATTTATTTACGTGGAAGACATTGCTTTTACTTTGCAACAACGTCGTCTGTTTGTTCTGCTTTCAGGTTTATTTTTTCGGCTAATATGTTCCCAGGTGATCGAATTAGATGACAGGTGAGTGTTTGTTCTTGTTCGTTATCTTTTCTTCAAGTTCTTGAGTCTTGACTTGTCATTTCAGTCGAATCAGTAGAGTCGCCAACCAATGTAGTAGAATCATGTTCTGAATGTCCCACTGCCTGAATGCACCACTACCTGAATGCTCCGACCCTGGTCGGAATGCTCCAACCCCTTGGTCGGAATGTCCCACTGATTGGGGTACGCTGTACAGTCAAACGCATACAAATAATTAAACTACATGTATGCTATATTCATAATATTGTACACCAAAACAATAGTACTGATATTACTTCGAAATTTTTATTTTTAGCCATTTTATAGGCTTCTTTAAGCGATTTTAGTGTTCATTTACTTATCTGCATCTACAGCTAATCAGAAGAAGAATGACGCCACACTACTGCCCTCTATGACTATTCTATGGCCCGGGGATGGGGATATTAAAACTTAAAAAAGCATAAATCACACAGATGTTTCATAAAAAGAACACCAATATTTGGCCTAGTAAAAAAAGGAACAAGTTTCTCATCCCCGCCCGCTTCCTATTTTGTCACCACCTCCTTTTATTTATTATTTACTATTGAAAAAAAAGATTATTTAAAAAAGTTTTTCCGGTTCTGTGAAGAAATCTGTCCAAAAGCTGTCCAAAGTACTGTTATATTCTTTCAGTTGACTCTATGCATCATACAAGGTGTAGATATGTTTGTGCATTCTAAAGAGTCAAAACTAAGAATGATGATGCTTTGCTTTAAATAGTCTTTATGCAGACTCAATCAGTATAAATGCCATTCAGTTGTATGCCTTTGACACAAACTAATGAAGCCATGACCAAAGCTACACATAACATTCATAAATACATTCAACGTATTGTTTTATTGCATTCCGACTGGTGCATTCAGACCTCCTTCCGTGTAGTAGGCCTACTCTAGTCTGTACTTGCATCAGTCATTTGTTATGCTCATTTGATTCTCACTAGGTGACAAGCATGTTTCTTTCATCTGAAAAGGCTCTTGCATTTCGCATGAATTCTGGGAGGTATTTTTTCTTCCATTTTATTTAAGATGCCCAAACCTAGCTCAGGATATCCAGACAGGCTACTGATTTGTGGGGGTATTGAGGTACCTTCTATGGGATATTTTTCTATGGTTTGCCCACTACTGATTGTATACATGTATATAAATCATCCCATTTTCACGGAATATCATCAAAACAAAAGTGTAAACTTATTTATACACAAAGTACATTTGTTAGTTCCCAGATCTCATGATTTTTAGGGCCACTGGCACAGAACACACTGAAAAGGACATATTTTTTTTTTAATCGGCAGGAGGAGGAAACCCCCAACCAAACTATTTGCCAGGCAGCTTCAAATTGCACTAGAAGGGTACACGCACTGTCACTTAATAGGAGGGAACTACTTTGTTCTGTGTGAATCGTACTTGAAAACACCTTTTAGTGAAATGGTCATTAATACATATTAATTTCCATGTCGAAGATTCCCACAAATCCATGTGAAATTTGTAAGAGCCTGCTCAGAAACAGACTGGTCACTTTCTGAGAATGCACTTGAAAAGTTTTGAAACCGATATACTCACGTGACAAATATTCAGTTCTGCACTAATATTCAACGGAATAAATTGGGTTCAGTAACAATCACAATAACAGTTGTTATCCTATTGACCAATGCCAATTTTGACATTTTGTTATATTACAGTTTTATGTTTGCAAGACTGAATAGTAAATATTGACTTTTTCAAACCAATAGTAAACCTTTACTCGAGGCACATTTTTATATATAACTCTACTAGTAAAAACTAATCTTCAAAATAGCAGCTACATAATATTCCTTGTGTTAGTCATCAATACTAATAATAAAAATATGTTTTTGAAGTCATTGTCATGATGCTGTCATTTCTCTTCTACATGTCTGCCCACTGCAGCAGAGGTAGTGATTAGGTAATAGGTGTGACAAATCCTGGCAACCTGCTAGTATAAAAGCTGAAGTATTGAAAGTGATATTTACAATTAATCACTTTCAAAGCAGTGGAATTTGGTATATATTTTTTATATGTAGGCGTTTCATTTGTTATAACATTTTGAAATTACCATTGTGTCACCAATACAAAAAAGTTTTCAATAAATGTGTAAAAGAGCAACCACTTAATAAAACATTGATCTGTTTGATAGCTTTGTACAGAAGAAAGGTGAAGATTCATGGCTAGTGGAGGTACAGTTTTGAGTTTACATAAAACTACTTTTTTTGTAGATTACTTTTTAAGGACATGTTTAAATGGTCACACCCAGCTTTCTTCTATTCCAGTGTGATTTTTGAATTCACTAATGCATGATATATCCGTGGCTAAATATCAGTGATATGTTTTTTAACTAGAATGATTAAAAATACAAATATTTTCTGGGGTATCTGCCAGGGGTTGATATAGCTAGAAACTGCTGTTAATTTGAGTATTATCTATTAACATTCCTTATGTGGATGAACATTTGCTGTGGCTTCACTCATTTAAAACAAACATTACAAGCACATGCATGGTAAGTAAAGGTGCCTTTAAATTTAATTAGCATATTACTGACCATCATTAGTTAAACTTGTCCAGGTTATAAATGTGTGACCTTGAAATGCGTCTTCCATGTGTATAGTTCTATGCACCCTGGTGCGGCCACTGCCGTCGATTGGAGCCCACCTACCACCAGGTCTCCCTGACGCTGAGGAACTCTCCAATACACGTGGCAAAAGTTGATGCCACAAAGTATTCATCATTAACATCTGAATATGGGGTCCGTGGATTTCCAACGATAAAATTGTAAGTTACATAATATTTGCGTTTCACAATAATTGAGTCAAAATCATCAATTATTTTCTAGTTTTTAGTATTATTAAGTAATTTTGTACTTTAATCTACCCGTGGCATAGTTCCATTGTCTTGTTGGTTACTCAGCTATGACAAATTCATTTTCATGGTTGTCTTCAACACTGATATTACTAATATTCTACTATTAAGCAATTAGTATATTAGCTAAATGATACCTTTTGAAAACAACCCCTTTAGTACCTTGTTTTTGAGATGTAACAAATGCAAAACATTCTGATGTTATTGTTGTAATAGAACTGGTGCTTTACCCTTATTTGTTATTAACAGCATCCAGGGAGAGCGTGTGTACACACACAAAGGGGACAGAAGTCAAGCAGGCATTGTAGAATTTGCAAAACGAGCTTATGGGTGAGTGTTAAAATACACAGTTTTGAACCTACAGAGTGTTTGATGTTAAAAATATAAAAATGATGTTACACCTACTTACTGTTACAATCAGGTATATGGTCAAATATATTGGAAAATATTTTAATGAAAATAGCTCAAATTTGTAAGAGGTGATAATGCTTTCTGTTCTAGACCTGCAGTCCGACAAATAAACAGTCAAGGAAATTTTTATAATATTCAGAAAGATCACGCTGACAACGTGTTTTTCATGTATGTTGGAGAACAGAACAAGGAAATTGACATGTTTGTGAGTATCTGCTCTTTGCATTTAGTTGACTTACTAATTGATATTATGTATTTTACCCATCACATTTAGTTGACTTACTAATTGATATTATGAATTTTACCCATCACATTTAGTTGACTTACTAATTGATATTATGTATTTTACCCATCACATTTAGTTGACTTACTAATTGATATTATGTATTTTACCCATCACATTTAGTTGTTGACTTACTAATTGATATTATGTATTTTACCCATCACATTTAGTTGTTGACTTGCTAATTGATATTATGTATTTTACCCATCATATTTAGTTGTTGACTTACTAATTGATATTATGTATTTTAGCCATCACATTTAGTTGACTTACTAATTGATATTATGTATTTTACCCATCACATTTCTTAATTTGCTAAGCTACACATTTTTACTTATTTTAATCCATTGTTTTTTAATGTGTCTTTACTGCATTTTTTTTATGTTATGTAATTTTAAACACTACTTTATTTATCTGTATATTTTATTTTTAACCTAACAACCCTTAGCAAGATAACATGTATATTTTACAAAGTTTACTGTGTACAAATTTTGTATTATCATTGCATAGACATCACCAGCATCACCATGACATATGCATCATTCAATGAAGACTTTTCTAACTTGTTCTTTGCCTCTTTAAATGTATGTTTAAGGAGAACTATGCATTGACAGCAGACAAGTTTACTGTACTGAGCTATTTCTACGCAGGCGCTGCTTCTGTTCTGACTAAGGTTTGAGATCTTGTGCACTTTTCATTATGGTATTTGTTGCTGTGTTGTGGACATTTCATTGGGAGATCATCTTCCCAATGTGTATGTTACCAAATGAAGTCATGTTATGCAAGGTTGAAGCACCACCATATAAAATTAGTAGTCCTTATGACTAATATGTGAATTAAGAAAATTATAGCCATGTGGTTTTGTATCTTCAAGTTAAATTCATTTAGCCCATTATTGATGTTCATGTACCGGGTAATGTGAATATTTAAAATAATGTGAACAATAATGTTTTATTGGACAATAAACTTACATCGTATCAGTCCGTTTACTAAAAAGAGTGTACACTTGTTAAAATTATTGAAATAATTGACTTGTGAAAGTGTGAATAGCCATAGCATAGCAAGGCAGGAATAGCCTTATATTATAGTATAGCCAGGCATGAATAGCCTTATGTTATAGTATAGCCATGCAGAAATAGTCTTATGTCATAGTATAGCCAGGCAGGAATAGCCTAGTGTTACAGTGTAGCCAGGCAGGAATAGCCTTATGTTATAATGCAGCCAGGTAGGAATAGCCTTATGTTATAGAATAGCCAGTCAGGAATAGCCTTATGTTATAGCATGGCCAGGCAGGATTAGCCTTATGTTATAGTAGAGCCAGGCAGGAATAGCCTCATGTTATAATACAGCCAGGTAGGAATAGCCTTATGTTATAGAATAGCCAGGCAGGAATAGCCTTATGTTATAGCATAGCCATGCAGGAATAGCCTTCACAAGTGCAGTCCATGTGCTTGGATGTGAGTTCTGCATCTCGCTATGGTACTGTTAGTCTACAGCACATTTGATGATTTCAGGATGTAAAGCCAAGGAAGATTCCTGCCATCCTGGTGTTCAAAGACAACTCCTATTTAGAGTTTAACCGTAAGTGTTCATCGTGTTGTAAACAAATATGGAAGAGACTATTAAAACAGACAGCATGTACTAGCCTCTGTAATTGTGCATTACAAATATATGACATTATCGTATGTGTTAATCAGAATTTGGTTATAAAGGAAGCATTATCTCTAATGTCATGTCTGAATTCAAAGCTCAGAGATGCATCAGAATGAAAGTGTTAGGCAATCTAAAAAATTTTATTTAACATATTCAGGCAGCTACCATTACACAATCTGTAGATAATCTGTTCCATTCATTTATTGTCCTCTATGAGAATGAGTACTTTCTGATATCCAACTGATCCTTCACTAATGTTACTTTGTGTCCTCTTGTTCTTATAAATTTCTTAAGTGAGAAAAAATATTTCTACAAGATGTTCGTACTTATGGGTAATAGTATGGATCTTTAAAGATATGATGTGTAGGTAGCCAATGCCATGATTTCAGAAAAGGCATAACGATGACCCTGTGTTTTCTTCCCTGCCATTGCAGCCTCTGATGGGGATACATCACAGGAGTTGCTGGAGATGTGGTTGAAGGAGGAGAGGTTCCCTTGTTTCCCGAAGATGACTGCTGGCTCACTGAATGAACTGGGAGACCTAAAGAAGAAGATCGTCATCACTGTCATAGAGACTGACAAGAGAGGGGAGAGACTCAACCAAAGGTATGACTGTACATAACTCATTTCTATGGAACTGCAGTATGTTTATTACTACAAAATGAGTGTATACACAATAGATTATCAGCAACTAGAAGGATAATAAGTATCAGCGACATGACCCGTTGTTCTTTAAACATCATGTATGCAAAGATAATCATAGAACTTGATAAAAAAGACAAATGTGATTTGTATGGCAGCTGTAATTGGGAAACTGATGAGGACATTCAAGGGAAAATCAGTGGCAGACAAATGATTAAATAAATAAATAGTTATAAATCACTTGGAAGATTAACAGATGGGTGTTCAATGTATAAATACCAAGGTGCCAAGGTCTTGTCCATGGACACAGTTGCTGTCTTCCTTCTTACCGTCCTTCCTTTATAACTTGTTGAGCTGGTTTCAGATTCAAAGAAATAGTCCAAGAAGTGACAGTAAAGAACAAAGATCGCTTCCACAGGTGAGTTACACAATCATATCATAGCTTTCACTATGTAGCAATGCTATCATGACAACATATAACTGGGCAAAGCAGTTTTTATACATACAATGGATTCAGTAGTGTGTGAATGTTATATTGCTTTTATGAGGCACAACCAAACCTTAAAACTCCATCCTCAACTGATTTTTGTTGATATTTGTTGATGTCCTAATATGTTTTGTGTTAATAGTTTAAGTAATATCCTCAGTCGGTTTAATTACACGGTGTGTATTTTTTTCGAATCATCAAAAGAATTTACTTTAATCATTAGATCTGGTAAAGCTCAAAATAGTGGATATCCAAAATGGTAAACACTTTATGGAGTCAAGGCTGATCATGGGCGTGACTTCCATCCTCTTGCTGATCGCATAAAAAAGTTATGAAATTTCAAATAGGGTGAAATCCGTGAGTTTTCAGCATTTCCATTTTCACTTCAATAAATTCTGCATGCAGAATTAAATAATTTAATAGTTTGTCTGATGATTTCACAAAGACTATGTACAAAAGTTGCACAAACGAGCTAGTATGTCGTAGTGGATACTAGTTAGGTTAGAATTTTCGCAAAATGAATTTGAAATGAAACGAACAAAAAATATTTCATCTATGTGCCCTTGTGAGATATATGTGTCAATTTTGTTTGTAAACATATTCATACACAATCTAGATAATCTGTCCTCTGTGAGATTGACTACTTTTTGATATCCAACTGATCCTTCACTAATGTTACTTCATGCCCTCTAGTTCTATCTTTCTTAAGTGAGACAAAAATATACACGCATCCAGTTGAAGAGCAAGCAGTCTAAAGTGCAACTGTATGCATTATATTTCAACTACTATAAATATCTTGATGATTCTTGCATCATGTTACTAGACATATTTTCACTAATGCAGATTTACTGCTGCCACTTTCTAATAAATACATTAACTGCCACACTATATGACAATACAGTGCTCTTTCTGCATGACCTGCTAGGTAAGGTAAATGTTTTTACTCTAGTGTTATTGTGTTTTGATTAAATGTTTCCCATGAGATTTTGTCAATGCTGTATTATTTACAGATGACATATCCACAAATGCCACTCATGGAAAGTGCATAGTTCATTGATAGTAACCTGCGTATTTTGCTTCAGCCATTACCAGTTCCTGTGGATGGATGAGACAGACACTGTGAGCAGTATCACAATGCTGCAGATTAAGGCCCCTTCCTTGCTGGTTCTTGACCCTCAGACTCAGTACTTTTACCTTTGTCCGAGACCAGCCAACAATATGACTGTTGACGAGCTTTCTACCTTCCTCAGTGACATCACAGAGAACAAAATAGCAGTATGTATTTCTGCTTTATGTACCAGTGTATTTCTATTAGTTTTTACAATTCCTATCTCTTTGCCAATGTTGAGGTTGTGTATGTAGTATAATATGTCTTTGTCTCCTAGTTAACATAACATGTAGTATAATATGTCTTTGTCTCCTAGTTAACATAACGTAGTATAATATGTCTTTGTCTCCTAGTTAACATAACATGTAGTATAATATGTCTTTGTCTCCTAGTTAACATAACATGTATAATATGTCTTTGTCTCCTAGTTAACATAACATGTAGTATAATATGTCTTTGTCTCCTAGTTAACATAACATGTAGTATAATATGTCTTTGTCTCCTAGTTAACATAACATGTAGTATAATATGTCTTTGTCTCCTAGTTAACATAACATGTAGTATAATATATCTTTGTCTCCTAGTTAACATAACATGTAGTATAATATGTCTTTGTCTCCTAGTTAACATAACATGGCCATTTGTGTTGTACATAACATGGCACTGAAGGTGGTAAAACCTTTCAGTGTTTGCTGAAATATTTTGTCCCATATAATAGACAACTGTGCCATTTCTCGAAATGTCTTACCTCAAAAATACACCCATCAACTTAACAGTTCCGAATTTCAAATAGTATTTCATTCTGAAAGATTCTGGAAAGGTCTTCGAATTGTAGTTCTTTGAAAGCATCAGCCTTCAGTGTGGGAAAGTGCTCTTACCAACAAGGAAAGATTCTACGTTGCAACTTACTAAGTAAAACTAATGAAGAACAATTTGCTCAATTTGTTTGTCTGTCACTAATTATAGTAATAGCTCATCCATCTTAGTAGCTCAAGAACCTCACTGACTCAAACGTTTCATGGTATCTTGGCGCTCAAGTTAAACAGAACTTTATTATGTTACTTATTCTGGAACGCTATGGGCAGTTCTAGAGAAACAGTCTTTGTCTTGTAAAATTTTCTCACTGGAGCAACTAGAGGTACATAAAACTGCAGTTTGAAGATGGTGAAGACAACTTCACCTGCGCTCTCTAATTGCAGCTGACGTTTTATGTTTTGTAGGCACACGGTGGCACTGGCGTTGGGCAGCGTATCAAGAGGCTTTTCCATGATATCTGGGCAACAATCTATGTAGGTTTATATCATAGAAGAAGTAGAGGACACAAAGTAACGTTAGTGAAGGAACATTCTAGATTGGATATCAGAAAGTATTCATTATCACAGAGAACGATAATTGAATGGAATAAATGATCCACTGATTGTGTAAACGCCAGCAGCATGAATATGTTTAAAAGCAAAATTGATAAATATCTCAGAAGGGCTGGTTACACATAGATGAATATTTTGTTGGACTCTGAATAAGCCAATGGCTTCCTTGTTCACCTGGGGTGTTTGCTTTGGGTGGCAATCTTGTTAAATCATGAAAACGTTTTTCTAAATTGGTGTTAGAAAAAATTATTTCTGAGGTTTTATTGCACTCGTTGCACACCTGTGCTGTATGTGTGCTAGTGTACCTGGGTATTGTTTCTTACCGTATCTCTTGTTTTCAGGGCATCTACAGGCAGTCTATATGGCTTGCCCTTGTTGTGTTTGGAGTGCCACTCGTTGTCATCGGCATCGTCTGCTATGCCCTCTGTTGTATGGATCCAGTCGATGAGAACACAGAAATGACATATAATAGTGATGATGAAGATGACCCCACCCCTCTCAGGGATCCAGGTAATAAGAGCCAGTAACAACGGGGCCAATATTACTCCACCGGATCTTAGTGTATTCATGCAGTGTGTTGCTAGTGTGTTCTTGAAGCTAGTGTGTTCTTGAAACTAGTGTTTTCCTGCAGCTAGTGTGTTTTTGAAGCTAGTGTGTTCCTGCAGCCAGTGTTTTCTTGAAACGGTATAAATCGACAATGTTAAGGGTCAACTGGGTGTGATAACTGAAAAGATTTCAGAGCCAAACTATTAATATGGCAGTCAAAGAGAGTAAACCATTATAATGTGTATTTTAATGATATTTGTAATGAAGAGCAATTAATTAACAATTCCATTAAATTAATTCAAACATCCCTACAAAGCAGTACACAAATCATGTAGGAATTATCCGTGATATTAACCTAAATGAGGTCAGTGTGGCAATTAACCTAAATGAGGTCAGTGTGGCAATTAGAAAAATAATGCTAAAACAAACTATGTGGAGGGTTTATAGGCGTACCAGAAAGGAAGAAGACTATGCAAAATACAAAGAGGCACTTAATGCAGCTACAACTGAAATCAGACAATCTAAAAGAAGCTATGAGCAAAAACTGGCATGTAACATAAAAAATGACAGCAAGAGTTTTTATGCATATGTCAGGAGTAAACTAAACGTACAAGACAAGGTTGGACCTCTAGAAGACAGTGCTGGAAATATAATATCACAGGGGTTTTTAATGGCGGAAGACCTAAATCATCAGGCTAAATGGTTACTTCAGTTCAGTGTTTACCAAAGAAGATATTAGTTCATTACCAGTTGCTGATGCTAAATTTCAAGGGGATAAATCTGACTATTTAGGACCATTAGTTGTAACTCCAGAATTGGTAGCTAAGAAAATAAAGGCAATGAAGGATAACAAATCACCGGGAGTGGATGGGATTCCTCCAAAATTACTAATGGAAACAGTAGATCAAATCAGTATACCACTTGCAAGAGTATTCAACTTGTCATTAAAAGAGGGAGTTGTTCCGTTTGAATGGAAAGAAGCAAACATCATACCATTATTTAAAAAGGGTTCGAGAAATAAGTCCGAGAATTACAGACCAGTGAGTTTAACGTCAGTGATTTGTAAATTATTAGAAAGGTTAATTAAAGACCATATGGTGGACTTCCTCGTTAAGCATAAATTATTAAATTCATCTCAACATGGATTCCTTAAAGCGAGGTCATGCTTAACAAATATGTTATGTTTTTTGGAAGAAATCACTAAGTGGATAGACGTGGGATCGCCAGTAGATATTATCTACTTAGATTTTCAGAAAGCTTTTGACAAAGTGCCACATCAAAGATTGCTACTTAAATTAAAAGCCCATGGTATCGGGGATAGCATAACTGGCTGGATAGAACAATGGCTGACTGACAGAAGACAACGAGTTGTAGTAGATGGAGAAGTTTCAAATTGGAAATCAGTTTTGAGTGGGGTACCTCAAGGATCAGTATTAGGACCTATATTATTCTTAATTTATATCAATGACTTGGACGACAGTATAACAAGTAACGTACTGAAATTTGCGGATGACACAAAACTGTTTAGAAAGGTTAATACTGATGGTGATAAAACAAAACGATCTAGACAGATTAGTGAAATGGTCTGAGAAATGGCAGATGCTGTTCAATTTTGGGAAATGTAAATGCCTACATACAGGACATGGGAACTTGAATGTAAACTATAAAATGGGAGATACTGTTCTGGGTACTACTGTAAAAGAAAAGGACTTAGGAGTTACAATAAGCGCTGATATGAAAGTTTCAGAGCAGTGTGGTATTGCAGCTTCAAAGGGTAATCAAATTCTTGGATTGATTAGAAGAAACATAACATACAAGGGAAAAAAGTTAATTATACCTCTTTATAAAGCAATAGTTAGACCTCATTTAGAATACTGTATACAAGCATGGAGACCATATCGTAAGAAGGATATAGATACGCTTGAATGCATACAAAGGAGAGCAACTAAAATGATTCCAGAACTTAGAGACCTTAGTTATGAAGAACGCCTGAAAGAATGTGGTTTAACAACTCTAGAGACAAGGAGGTTAAGAGGAGATCAGATTGAAGTTTTTAAGATATTGAATGGGTATGAAAATATTGATAGAAATATGTTTTTCTCACTCAAGAAGGATAGCAGGACTAGAGGACATGAGGTAAAATTAGTAAAGGATCAATGTCGATTGGACATCAGGAAGCAATCGTTCTCACAGAGGACAATAAATGAATGGAACAAATTGTCTACAGATTGTGTAACTGCTAGCAGCGTGAATATGTTTAAAAACAAGGTTGACACATATCTCAAGAGGGTGGGTTATAAGTAGGTGAACATTGTTGGACTCTCGATAAGCCAATGGCTTCCTTGTCCACTTGCCATCTGGGCCTTTGGCTTGGATGGCAAATCTTGTTAAATCTTGTTAAATTTAATGTGTTCATTATTGCAAGCAAGATATGTTGTTTTCTCACAACCAACAGTGTGTCACAGGTATAAATAGAAATGCTGCAGTAATGCACCATCTGAATGCCATTACACTCGTTACTAATCTAGAAATATGTAAATTAGTGTTAAATAGGTCAATTAGACAGAAAAGGTGAGAAAATAATTATGCCCCAAGTTAATAATGCACAGGTGATTTATGAAACTGTCAAGCTTGGTAATTCTCTGTCAAATAAATACTGGTATATACAAATTAAAGCTACGTGAACCAACTACACCCGTAACTTCTGGTATTTCTGAACCTGACAAAATATATACGTACTTTCAGCCCAATGGTTTGAAGTTATTAAACTGTTAAGTGTTAAATACTATAAACGTGGTCATCACTCATGGCATGTCATCCTGTTGAAGATTAGTTGCCTTCCTGCACAATGAGTGTGCAGGAGCCATGGGAGCTCCGTAACAAGACTAGTTACCACCTGAACAACTGCTAATGGCTGCCATAGAGGACATAACGTTTGTCTCACTTTATCATCTGGCACTTTGGCTACATGGAAATATAGTAAAATTTCAGTAAATTATATCGATTTGTTTGTATTCTAGATGTAGGTAAATGACTTGGTTGTGCATTTAGTTGAACAGGACTTGTGACAGTGAAACTGTGGAGCATTTCATTGGCATCAGACATTTTCTGACCATTACCACATCACTTTGTCTATGTTTAACACTTATAGAAATTAGCTTTATTTTCTAGCAAAATGTGACAGATATGATGATTTTCAACGTGACAAATGTTCTGATGCTGCTCGAATAGAAGTTCCTTATATCATTTTATTTAGTCATTGTACAATGTTGTTGTCACAACAAAGCTGTTGGAGTGATAGTGAACTTGTTACTACTCCATGAACCTGTTGCTACTCCGTTAACCTGTTGCTACTAGGTTAACCTGTTGCTACTATGTTAACCTGTTGCTATTCCATTAACCTGTTGCTACTCTGAGAACCTCTCACTACTCCATGAACCTGTTGCTACTCTGAGAACCTGTTGCTACTCTGAGAACCTGTTGCTACTCTGAGAACCTGTTGCTACTCTGAGAACCTCTCACTACTCCAAGAACATTGTTGATGTTACAGAGGAGGAGGAGAGTGCGGCAGGAGACAGCGGCGGGGAGGGTCACATGAAGAAGGAATGACAGTGAGCCATGCGGCTGGGGAGAGCTGTCGGGAGGCACCAGGGGGAGGCACCAGCAAACACATCGAGGTTGCATCAGCCACGGTGTAGGAAATTCCTAGCACTGTTGGTGCATTTAAAATGGATTGTCAGCAGGTAGTGGGAGAATGATTCGGCTAGTCACGGCAGTGGTCAGGTTTACGTCTCCAGCTGACAAGTCTACTGTTGATCTGTGTTCAAGCAGTGGGTATATTATACTGGACATAAATGTATTCTTGTATATTTAGAAGTGTCGATCTGTATAATACTAGTATCTTAAGGTTTGTGTAAAGCTATTTATTGTGTTTGGTGTTGGAGCACCTATAACATGGATAACATTTGAGGAAGTTAAAATTCAATTAAAATAATATTAGTAATAATGCGTCATTCGGATGTTCATCACTCTAGCCCTGGTGGATATGTTCAAGGTCAGGCGAACAGATTACCTTGTGCACTCAGCCCGTTACCTTCTTCTGTTACATATTTTTGCTTCTAGCAAACAAACTGATCATTTACACATTTCTTTTGAGATTTTTAAGGGGCTTTGTAAATATAAAAAAATTAAATAATCCAAAAATATGGAAAATGTCGACATACAAATAATTTTCCATTTATCTAAGTGGACCCTGCACTCACCCACATCCCATTTTTTTATATCTACAAAGATGTAATTAATTATGCCAAACCATCATTCCAGTAACATAATTCAGTTTAGCTTAATTACCTGGCTAATTAAATAAACATTTCAGTAGTTATGAATTCTTACAGACCGTAATTGGTAGAACAAATCATCTCCACAAATTTAATGAGGAAGAAAATTACTAATTTCCAATAGACCCTTCACATTACCACCACACTACCTGGTAGATTATAATGGAACATACATATTCAGGTAACATAACCACAGGCCTATATATATCTTGGGTTTACGCGAATCTTTAAGTTCCATTATAATCTACGAGGTAGCGTGGTGGTAATGAGAAGGGTCTATTATGATATTATTAGGACGGCTACAAGTTTAAATACAAACTTGCATCATGACTGAAGCCCTCACAGCTCGTTTATTAGATGTTAGACAATATTCTCAATCACTTACCAGTACTGTTTAATGAATCATAATCGCTAATAAGGTAACTATTTATTTAACATAACAAAAGATGAAGCAGCATAATTGTAGGGGAGTGTATTTTGATGTATGTGTTTATATTAGATGAAGAACTGTTGGATTCTTGATAACCCACAGCTTTCTTGTACAAGGTTTTCTTGCACACGTACAGTCCGAGGTTTTTGCTTTTGGTGAAAACATTTCTAGATCAGAGAAAGATGAAGTTGTGTGCAGTTAAAACAACAACAGCCAATGTTTTGTATAACTGTTCTGTTGTGATTTCCTGTAACGTGCTGTAAATGAGCTATCCATAGTTGATGACATTTGAAGAGATGATGGTGTAATTGTTATACATGTGATGTGTGTGAAGCATTGTAGTGCTTAATTGAAACAATAAATTGCGAAAACAATGATCTGCTTTTTCATGACTTTTATTTTGTAGGTATCAAAAATACAAAAAAAACAGATAAATAAAATTGTTGTCATATTAATATAATTTTCAGTTGTTAATTTAGTATTTTCACCATTCTAAAATTACATGCCTCAATTTTACACATGGCTATGCATTGATGTTTCCCTGATCATTCTGACAATCTTGAGCTATAAGAGTTTCAAATACATATGTAAGCCTTCAAGAAGATACAACCACTAGTTGTATAACAAATGCAAACAATAACAGCTCCTTATAAGCCAACAGTGGCTACATTGTAGATGAATAGTCTATAGAATTGTAGGCCAACACCCTGAAATGTTGGCATTGAATCGTTCAGTGCATTTTAATCGTTTGTATACTATTAAAATTTGGAAAATATCTTTGTAAGAATGTTTTCACTAAATATGTTGACCAAATGCTTCAAGCACTCATGCTAATAACAATTGTGACAAGGTATAAAAATATTATTAACTATAATGCATTTACAAAATATTCTGCATAGTGATATGATGATGTGTTAGCAAGATGTTTGCAAGGTCATTTGTCAATTGTAATGGTCTTCACGAAAGTGATAAATAAAGATATTATGGTATGTTGACACATGATCCATGTAAACAATAAGACAGAAAGCAAATATCCCAATTCTTTTACAGATCTAGCACATTATGATGCAATTCTAGTATACATTTCACAATACTATTTTTGTATAATGTGTAAAGCTTAATCCGATAGTGTGCACCCAGACCTGAATGCAAAACATACACACATTTAGGCTGAACAATATTGGCACACATCTTTACCTGTAGTAGCTTTTCTCACTAACTTAAAATAGTAAAATAATTTAACTTTCATAGCAAACTAACCTTGTGTTACTATTGGTTGGTACTTAAATATTTTATTAAATTACTGCTCAATAAATAGCATTGCCTTAATATGACTATAATTCTAATAGTATACCCACACGGTTGAAATGTACAGGGAATTATGTACTGCAGTGTACACTGAAGAAATTATCTATTTACACACAAGATCATGATATAATTACACCAAGACTATTATGGTTACGCTATCCCTACTAGACTCCTAACCCCAGTACAGAAATGTATAATTAACCTACAAAACTACATGCCACTGCAAAATGTGGAAGGGTTTATGGTTTGATTCTGGGCTGTATCTTAATGAGCACTAGGATTAGTGTTACAGGAATTACGGTGTATATGTGTGCATGTGTAATGTATCAAATAAAGCAATACAAAATATGAAGATCGGAGACATTCAGTTAATCATCATCACTGACAGACTCCCTGTGTGGTGAGCCGCCTTCATTGGCCTCGAATGACTTGAGACTGGCACTGCGAGAGCCCATTCTCGTCGTGCTGGAACTGCGCAACCTACAAACATTGATGCAGGTCAAATAAATAATTAGAGACCATCTCAAAACATCGACCAGAAAAGAGCAAGAGGCAGACAGAACAGACGATGGCGTGATAACATTACTACTCTGCAGGAGCAGGTTGGACAAGTACAACCAAAGCCATAAGGTAAATGTATAATTATTCCATTGTTTATAGTTACATAGCATAAGTGTCATGTTTCAAAGCTACCTGCAATCGCTTGCATCACAGTTTCAATAAGACTTTTCATGGAAGTAGATATGTTTTGCATACCTGGTTTGCAGGTGGTTCACCTGTACACTGAGGTTTTCGACCTGCTGTTGTAGCTCATCATTGTTGCGTTGGAGCCGCCTCGCCTGATTGGTCTGTTGGTCCACCTGGCAAAAAAGATACATTCTTATATAGCGCATTATCCAGACTTTGGGACTGTTCAAAGCACTTTACACTTCACCCCCTGGCAGACCTGTTCATTCCAACGCCATCTCCATTTCTATGGGAAGCATTCAGCCACACTGCAATTACTGCATAAAGACTATTTGTTCACATATACACCTGTCTGTAGCCAGGTACTAATCTATACAGCTGAGTGAACTGTGGCAACGTGGGGTGAACGAAATTGCCAAAGCTTCAAAACGGCAGCACGAGGATTTGAACCTGGGTTCTCTCGACTGAGAGAATGTTCTAACCACTCCGCCACGCTGTTCTAACCACTCCGCCACACTGTTCTAACCACTCCGCCACTGTTCTAACCACTCCGCCACACTGTTCTAACCACTCCGCCACACTGTTCTAACCACTCCGCCACACTGTTCTAACCACTCCGCCACACTGTTCTAACCACTCCGCCACACTGTTCTAACCACTCCGCCACACTGTTCTAACCACTCCGCCACACTGTTCTAACCACTCCGCCACACTGTTCTAACCACTCCGCCACACTGTTCTAACCACTCCGCCACACCGTTCCATGAATTGCACACGACTACTCATACAGCATCTCCGACAGCAGTCTTTCTAAAAACAAACAACTGTGAAGGCTAAAGGCAGTACATGTATTTATGACAGTTGGCAGACATTTTGGGATGCACAAGCTGGATAACAACTGGAAACTGAACATTAAAGAAATAAAAATAGGTTCTTTACTTCTGCTGAAAACTGTACTGCGCTGTGGATAATATTAAAGAAACCCAAAAGTGAGCAACTGATGATAGTTATAATGTAAAGGACATGCTTACATTACATTACAATACAGTAGAGTCACGTTTATCCGTTCTTCGATAATCCGGATGTTCCGCAATCCGCACATTTTTGTGTGGAAACCATCTCGACACCATATTAATTGCTCTGTTAATCCGGTTATTCATGTTTCCGGCTTCGCACACTGTTTTGGGGAACCAACCGGCCGTATAACACTGTATTTTGATTCAGATAACTGGTCGGTCAATCTCTGATTAGAAAATCAGCCGAGCGGAGCCAATCATTGCAGCAGCCGTCTGGTCTTGTGCAGATCAAGTGATCAGTTGCAAAGGCGTCACATTGGCTTCAATCGTTAGTGTGAAGCCGACTGGGCAATTAGCAGTCAGTGCTTGCTTTAACTTCACATTGACATTATTTGATCTTTGTCCATGTGCCTGTCATTTTATAGAGATCAATAAAATTACAATACAATGGGATACTCTTAAGTGTTTTCATAGGCAACAGTTTTATTTTCAAGATGGTGTGCTCATGGTTATGTTTGAGCATATTTAACTAAGACTGCTTTCCTCGAAACAGATTTGCAGTTGAACTTTATTGCAATCAATAGTTATACCACAACTCTATAAATTAGAGGCTCAATTAATTTGAATCAGTAACGACCTAAACATGGTTTAGATCTGGAAGATTCTCCGTCAACGAAACGCCGTCATTGTGAAGTCAATGCCAGACATAAATGCCAGATATGTCAATTTAAGAGGGACCACCCACAGCTGAAATATTCTGCCATACAAGCCTGGGCAGAGAAAACATAAAAGTCGGTAAGTCTACTGTTGGAGATATCGTGCATGCATCGGACAAATGGTTGAGTGTATCTCAAGATGTCAGCACCGAGACGTGTGCAAGAAATCAGAAGAATGAGCAGCTTGAAGACGCCCTGTTTCTGTGGTTTACTGACATCCGTTCTCGCCGTTGTGTTGTTAACAATGATGTCATCATCGAGAAAGCAAAACAACTGGGGAAGCGACTGAATGTCCCTGCTGATTTCTGCTACTCCCGCGGTTGCCTGGCGGTGTTTAAATCCAGACGCTGCATCTCCAGTCATAGATTCCACGGGGAAAGCGACAGCGCTGACGTAACCAAGGTTGCCACCAGTCGTCAACAACTGAAGCAACTTCTCGACGATTACGACCCAGCCGATATTTACAACTTCGACGAGACCGGGTTGTTCTACAAACTTGGACCTAACAGGACACTCGCAACTGGTCCTGTCAGTGGCACCAAGGCTTCAAAAGAACGAATAACCATCGGCCTTGCTACGAACGCTACTGGCATGCACATACTCAAGCCAGTAGTGGTGAAGCATGTCAAGAGCCTGCGATGTTTCGGAAAGACATTCAAGCCAGATGTCTATGCACACTACTATCACAACAAGACTGCCTGGATGACATCCCTCATCTTCACAGACTGGCTATAAACAAGACCGCCAGATGAAACTTGCAGGCCGCAAAATACTTCTGCTCCTGGACAATGCCACCAGCCACAAGAATGACGTCACCCTCTCCAACATCACTGTTCAATTTCTACCGCCCGGCACCAAGTCACACATCCAACCTATGGACGGTGGCATCATTCTTTCTCAACTGGATACATTGTTTCATTAATCCACATGATTCATTTATCCGGCCAACATCACTGGGAACCAAAGGGTGCGGATAAACGAGACGCAACTGTACTTTAAAAGTTGCCTTCATGATTATATTGGTTATGGCATATTTATAGCATATTTATGGCATATTTATCGTACAACACCTGCAATTTAGTTGCTGCCTTTTTGAGGTTTGTTCCACCAGGATAATACCAGACTAAGCACTAACATATAGTGTTGTAGATATTTAATATTTTGGGGCATAATTTAAAGAGTACAACAATCCTCCTGCTCCTAAAATTTTGCTTGCTTTTAGATTCTGAATTCTGAAACTATCAATTATTTGGTTCAGTTTATTGGAAGTCAATGATATGGCTTTAGCAGATATAAACAATGGCCCAGAGATGTCCATACCTCATCCTCAACATTAGCCAGGTCTCTTTTCAGTTCATCAATTCGGCATCGCAGTTTTCTAACTTCCTGTTCGTACTGATCAGCCCGGCTGGTTGCGTGGTCAAGTTCAGCTGTCTTGTCTTGCAGTAACTTCTTGAGTTTACCATGGGCGTGCTTCATGTCACTCAATTCCTACAGATTACAGCTTACAGTTGAAATGTCAAAGGTTGCCATTCACTCATTCACACAGCCAAGTAACAATAAAGGATCAACTGGATGTAAGTCAAATGTAAACAGTTTTGTAAAGAGCAAGCTTTACAAATTTCCACAGCCCATAATTTTTTTCAACTTTTCTTCTGAAATGCATAAATAATGTTTGTTAAATAAAAGTTAATTCAAACACAGACAAATGCAAGCAATTCATTTAAAATCGTTTCATTTCCTGACTGATTTTTATGATGCATAAAGATGGACAGACTTTTGGACAAACGGTAACTGGAGATTCTGGAGATTATCTACAGATTGTGTCAATGCCAGCAGCGTGAATATGTTTAAAAACAAAATTGACAAATATCTCAGAAGGGCGGGTTACACATAGATGAGAAATTGTTGAACTCTCAATAAGCCAATGGCTTCCTTGTCCACTTTGCCATCTGGGCCTTTTGCCTTGGTTGGCAATCTTGTTAAACTAAATTAGCCAGTTTAACCAACATGGACTTTGGCTACACACTTTGGTCTTATCAGCCAGTTCTCTCTGCAGACTCTTCATGTCTCCGTCGAGCAGTGTGGAAGCCTGTCGACTCTTCCTCTCCAGTTCTTCTTGAAGTACATCGACCTCTGCAGTCAGTTTCTTGGTCTCCCGCTCAAGAGCCAGTTTCTCTGTCTCAAGACTTTCACTCTTGCCCCACTCATATGCATTCTCTGCCTGCAGCCTCTCCAACTACAACACAGGGATATCATTCTGTCTCTGACCAGGGCCGGGTTGGATAACCAAATTTTTATTACATGAATATCGACCAATACCAACCAAGAATATTTCTACCATGGTTACTATCTCTGACAAAATACAATTTTTATTAAATTATCATATTATATATATATATACATATATATATATATATATATACATACACATACATATATATATATATATATATATATATATACATACACACACACATATATATATATATATATATATATATATATATATATATATATATATATATATATATATAGCATACATGTTAAATTGAACTAAATTACATTTTCTACTAGTGGGGAGTTATGGGAGAATTGAACTAGTCATGGCAATTGTCCACAGCAATACATGCTGGCCAAGTAAATAAATCATAAACTAAAAAATATTTGATGTGGCTCAATTCCCCACATTGAACAAACAGTGACACAGAATGAGTGATTACCTCCTTGCGCAGATCAGCAAGTGATTTTTCGAGGTTGCACCGAGAGTCCATCTCATCATCAAGCTCTGACGTGAATCTGTCCACTTCATCACGGTGGTCCTGCTGCAGTTGCTGCAGCTGCAAACACAATCAAAACATCTTCAACATTTTTTTCTCCACACACACACACACGCACCATCAAATACGTTCCAAGCACAACACAGCATCATATCATACACATATCTACCAGTGATTTCTCTGACATAAACTTGATAACAACTACATGAGGAGTGTGGAAACCATGTAGAAAACTTCCACTTCAACACAGCTCGGGGCTGCTCCTGGCAGAATAACTTTACAAACCATATATTGGAACATGTTAGAGCATCAGCCAACATTACAAATCTCAAGTGCACAATACTAACATCAGGATTATTTATGTTTGTATGATTCTAAATGCAATACAAGCGAACTGACAGACGAGACATGGCCATTACATCGTGCTGAGCGTAACTGGCGACAATCTGGTTTGACAGTATATCATCAGATATACACCAGCTTGCGCAGCACCTTCTAAAAATCACTTATGATAGCATGATTGCAGTACTACTGATCTGAGATGAGTCGAGATGGAGACCGGCCGCTACCTGAAGACGCAACACAAGCTACACTCGATGCGAGATTCCAGATCAACTTCTCTGAGAAGATTGATGCGTTGTGCTGCAATATGACTTGGCTGCCAATTGAAGATGTAGTGACAAACACAACTGTACTTTTAGTGTTTCGAAGCTGTTTCACTGACAGACGTGAAGAACATAATTTTAGCATCTGTTGCCAAGTCATGTGAACCAACATTGCTCCTTCAACAGCAGATACATGCTCTATGTCTGGTTGTTACATGCATAATTAATGCGTTGCTCTTCACTACTGCAGTTCCATAGTCGATGAAGCATGCCAGTGTGACATCAATATTGAAGAAATCATTTCTTCAATATTGATGTCACACTTTCTAATTTAGAAATGAGGCGCTGATGTCAATGTTCTCTCTAACTTCCGCCCAATATCTAACATCTCATTCATGGCGAAGACAATGGAGCACTTTGTATCAAGACAGCTGCAACGTTTCTTGGACAAGAATGGCACACTGGGAGTCTATCAGAGTGCTTACTGACCACGTCATAGTGCTAAGACAGCACTCTTGCATATTCATAATGATGTGGCACAATTGATTGTGGCAGCAAGAGGATTCGAACCTGGAATACTTTTTGTGCTTCTTGACAGCAGCATTTTACACCATAAAACCACGCTATATTGCTACGGAGATTATATGGCTGTGGTATATGCAGTGAGGCGCATGCGTGGCTGATGTCACGAATGGAGTATCCGAGTGCAAAGTGATAAAATCCAGAGTTCCGCAAGGGTCGGTTCTTGGACCAGTACTTTTCAATACCTAGATTGCGCCTCTGATGAATCTACTCATGCGACATACAACATCATCTGTACACTGATGACACGTAATTATATGCCGACTTTCCACCAGCCACGCATACAGATGCTCTTGCCTGAATGGAGGCCTCTGTGAAAATGGGTTTGTTCTCAACGAAGGCAAATCGGAAGCAACTGTCATCCATTTGTCGAGCTTGCATATGCCAATATCAATCCCATGTGTCGACATCTGTGGACAATATGTTGCGACATCGATCATCGTCCATGATCTTGTTATTGTCACTGACACTGATTTGTCGATGGCGTCGCATGTAGTGAATGTCATAGTGCATACTACCATCTCTCTAGAATTGCTCGCATACAAGAGTCGTTGATGATAAATCTGTGTAAATGTCTTGTACATACACTTGTGACCTTCAGAATTTATTATGGCAATGCAATGCTTTTTTGACCGTCTGCTGCATCGCCTGGAGACACTACAACCGTCAGCCGCTCTCGTTAACCTAGAACGATACATGGTCGCCAGGCGTTTGTCCTGGGCCCACATTGTGGAACTTTCTGCCATTAGAACTGTGTGCCAATGAGAACATTAGGCAGTTTAAGAAATCACTGAAGACAGTTTTGTTTTCAAATTAATATTCTAAACTAACTGAAACCTAAATAAACATTTCTGCATTTATATATATATATATATATATATATATATATAGTTTGAATGAATTTTTTTGTAGTTTCAGTATGTATTCAAAATATTTAATGTATTTGTAGTCTTGTATTTTGTAGCTTCTTTTGTCCTGTATAGTTTCTTAGCACTTTATTTTATCTTTTGTTTTATTATTTCATTTATTTGCAATTTAAATATATTTATATATATTACATTGGATTTTGCTTTGTAAATTGTTATTGTCCAATTGGTCTTTTGCTTATCATCTGTACATACAATTTTATGTCTTTATGCACACTTTTTTGTAAACAGCGGTGAATGGTGCATTAGTCCCAGATTTGTTGGTGTAAAAAACTAAAAATAAAGTTATTCTTATTATTATTTTATTAACTTATAGGAATTGGGAACATTGGTTAGTCACTTCAGTAATCATGTCCTACCAATGATAATATTGTCTAGTCACTACAAGGTGATGAAAATCATACACTACCTCTACCTCTCAGTCGTTTGCACTCTATACAGTCTGGAGACATGTTTGAAACATAGCAATACAGACAAACATATTGTTCTGGAAGGCAAAGAACTTGAGATTGTGGGAGAGTTCTGTTTCTTTGGTAGTATAGTGCCCTCTACAGAGAGAGATGTTAGTCATCGCATAGCCCTACTGCCCTAGCATCAGCAGCCTTTGGTCAACTCGGAGATCTAATATTTTCTAAGAGAGGTATCTCAACAAGATTGAAACTCCGGCTATATGGGCCCTTATATTGTCAATAGCAATAATATAAGGAGAGGAGGCTTGGACACTGCAATTACAGGAGACACAGTCTCTTGAGTCTTGGAAGTTTTTGAGATTGCAAACAGGTAGCAAACTGGCCACATTAGAGAGGACACATTCCAGGCCTTGACATTTAGCTTTTGTAGCCAGTGGCCCAGCGGGTCAGTAGATTTGAAAAGTTACTGGCTCGGATATTTTCTCGGCTATAAAATATAGAATGTGTGCAATGCGTCACCGTAGTTTCGCGTATATAGGGCCTATATGTAAATTTAGCTCATTCTTCTGGCTACAAGACAGCCTTGTGTTCATCGAAAACTACTTATTATTAGTTAGGGCAGGAATGATACACCGGTATTCCTCCTGTCGCGATACACACACAATACACAATATCGTCATTGACCATTGTGGAAATGATACGCCTATGTCGGCTAAAGTATGCAAATGCGGTATGCAAACGCAGTAGACAAATGCGGTAGACACAAATAAATGAATTGCAAAATCAATGTGAAACAATAGTGTCAATGTAAATTATTTCTGCCTGTGTATCAGTAAGAAGCGAAACAACGATACAACAAAAAATATAATGTTCCCCCAATCGTTAAAAAATTAATTCGTTTGCATCACCAGTGCAAAGTTTGGACCAAGTGTGACGTCTGCTGTTGCGTTCATGTGGGCACCGACCCACTCCCATTTGCCAATTAATGTTCATGTAAGCTGCACATGTGCTTCTGTGAGAGGAGCCAAGTCAGCCATTCCAAGCTAACCTACACGTCATACTATTTTTTTCAAACATCACCAGAAGTTTAAAACTGGGACTTTTTACAAAGATATATATATATGTATATATATATATATATATATATATATATATATATATATATATATATATATATATATATATATATATATATATATATATATATATATATATATATATATATATGTGTGTGTGTGTGGCCAGGGTTGAAAAAAATCATGATTTTTTTTATTTAAATCGGATTTGATTTTTTTTATTTATTTCATTTTTTGAAATATGGAATATAGACATTTATATAGATGTTTATATTTATAAACTCTTTCAAACATGTTCTATTCAAATTTATTTGGGTACTTGTCTTAACAGAGGGTACATAACAGAGGGTACATATATGACAGATTGCCTTTTTTCATGATTATGTGAATTTACATTCATGTTTCAAAACATGGAATGTCAACTAAGCTGTCAAAATTAAATACTGTGAATGTTAATATAATAATTATAGTAATACAATAAAATTAATAGTATATGTAATAAAAAATTATTTTTTAATGTACATTATTCAGTACTAATTTACTATCCTAACCCTCACTACACTGCGCATGTATCATTATAGACTCAGTTCATGTGAAATTCTTGTATTAAATTTAGTGTTTCTTTGTCTTTTCTTCCAGGTGCTGCAGCTAGATGACAAGGATGTTTGTCTGAGTTTCCTGTATAGTAGTGGTAACCTCTACAACTGGCCATCTGATGAGGACCACTCCTGGCAGCCTAACGAGGATATCATATGTGCAATGCTGACCCCGTTTGTCACGGAAGGCATGCACTTCCAATGCTCTCTAACAACAAAAGTTTACAAATTTTTGATAGCTTGTCTAATTTAGGAACCTTCAAACTTCTGTGTAGTCTACTGTGTGAGACAAAATGGTTGATCTCTCATAGGAGGCTACGAACTGGATGAAACATCTACTCAATCAATATATTTGGGATAGCAGCTGTCACGGAAGTCACGTTTTTCTCCTCTCAATTTTTCCATGAAAATGTTACTGAATTGAAAAATTGCTTGGCTAAACTAAGGAGTTGTTTAAGGTCTATGAAATAACTGTATAACATTTCAAATTTTTTCAGGAATTAGAAGGACAGCATTAAAATATGAGTAGCTTATGTCACGGAAGTCACCTCGGAATGGGTGAAGTGGTTTATTTATTCGAATGATCATTGTTTCCTTCAAACACTGATTAAAAACTTTGCCATAAATTTACTTGTTTTAGTTTTCATTCAGTTGTTTAACTGACCCAGATTTCTTCCCAATACTGAGCAGCAGTGATGCGTAGTGTGACACTGCGAACTAGTCGTCGTTTTCTGGAAGTGTTTTGCCAGTCAGCAAATTATGTTAATGAATTACAATGTTATGGTGTGTTAATAAATTAAAATAATCTCAGCTAAAAACATTATTTTGTGTGGCTTAGGCAAATTAAACAGCTAAAATATGCGCAAGGACAGCTACGGAATTTGTGTGGCACCTCCAATAGTGCCATAGCCAGCGTGGTCCTGATGTAAGCAAAACTGAACCGAGCGAAATTGCTGTTTGCAATATCAATTGAGATCTGCATGGGCACTGCTTATTAACTGGTTACATCGAAATTTTGGCCATGGAACTCTTATGTCACGTCATTATTAATGACAAAATCTTACCACTTGTTGAATGGAACACAGTAGCAGAAATTATTTGAAACCGCGGTGGTCTGTTGGGTCAGCAAAACATGAAACCTTGTGGCCCGATGGCCTTAAAAGGGCTCTGGGCTAGCGTTTATGTCGAGGCCTGCATTCACCCCTAAACGAGTGAATCCATCACAAATGTCATCAGACACACAAGAAGCAGGAAGGAAGGAAGGCCACTGAGGTGAAGTGACCAGATCAGAAATGATACTGGACTAAGTAGACTTATGTTGTTGACAGCAGAGCGGTACGCAGTAAATATAGCAGAACAGAGGGGTGCATCCTCCCAGAGGATAGCGGGGGAGTCAACATGACCTAGATTCATTTAAGTCATGTAAGTGAAAGTGAGCTTGCCTGATCTTCCACGGCTTGTCTGGAAGACTTCGATTCCTCTAGCTGACCTTTGAGGAGAGCCTGTTCTGCCTGTAGCTTGGCCAAAGACTCTGCTACACTCTCCTTCTCACTATCAACCAGATCAGCACAGGTGTATCAATAGTTGGAAAAAATAATGAAAAACACATATATTCAGTTTCACAATATTTGACACACCAACCTGGACCATGAGGAAGAGTAAAATTATGTCTTACCATAAATATAAGACTTGAAAGACCTGAAATGCACATAACTTTAATGCAATTACACAAGACATTTTAAAGTGATTTTTTGTTTCTACAATACCTGTTCTTCACCAGATTTTAGGGGTTGTATAGATCTATATAAAATGCATCAATCTCAAATCCAGATAAAGTATTCTGGGTAATTAAAATGCTGGTGTTCATTCGATCTATGGGAATCCTGCCAAACTACCCAATCTCCACATTGCCCTTTTCCCATAACAAAAAGGCCTTCCAACAAATTTAATATGGAAAATAAGTACAGTACTTACTGCCGCTCAAGTTGTGTATTTTTTTGTGTTTCTTCTAACTTCTTCTCAAGCATAGAAACTTTCTGCTGTAACAACACATCTTCACATTTTTCCGACCCGGATGTTGGTGAACCTTTCTTCAGACTTGATTTACTTGAATGACTACTTATACTGTCTCCATCGTTTTCCTTTTTTGACAGCAATTTACTAACAAAGTCCTCAGCAGATTTGTTTTTGGGTGACTTTGCGGCTTGGGCATCAATCGCCTGGTCACCTCCTCCTGATCTACGACCTCCACAGCTACACATAAATGTTTGACCATGGTCATTATATACACCACTGTCCGGACGTCTACGTGATGCCTCCAACTCGACACTCAACTGTTTCAACAGGATACATTCCTTGACACTTTTCTCGAGCTTCATCCGTAGCTGTTTGCACTCATCGCGTGCTTTATTGCGTTCATTGCGTACCTTGCTCCACTTCTCGCGCCAGTTCGCTGTGCAGTCGGACCACCAGCGCATTGTCTTCTCCATCTGTGCAACCCGACTTCGAGCCTCCTCCAACTCCTGCACCCGCATCTCTTCCCTTGTCTCCCAGTCACTCACATCCATGGTGTGGGGTGGGATAGGGGGCGGCTCCCGTCTGCCAGATGTTCGGCTGTGATGACCTCGCTCTGGAGTTGTGTGGGTGTTTGGTGTCACCCCAACGTAAGAGACATCGGGTCGGGGTGGGATCGCCGGATTAAGGTCGGAGGACATGCCTAGCACTAGCTACCGGCCTACCCCTTCAACTCAAGCAGCACACTTGATCTTGAACACGAATAATGACAATGTCAATGACACTGTTTCACGGCAAAGCTAGTTCGACTCGGTGAACCACATTGAAAATGTGATCCCAGCGATTAAGACCAATCCATTCACAGACAAAACAATGGTCTATTCAATTTTAGACAATCCGTACCCAAACAAACAATACACAGCATCCTGCTCGACTCAGTCTCGGGAGTGTCGAGACGTCAGGCGGAAGCACACTGGGTCACCTCGCCTTCCATCACTCGTACAAAGTAACAGGTCTGACAAGAAAACTGCTTTCTATTCCCACATCCTAATGCCTTTTCATAAGTTATCGTGGCTTCTTCCCTTATCGGAGACAAAATACGCGAAGAATGACCAGCTACAGTTTCGTGTCCGTTCCGCTCCAATAATCCTGAGAGACCATATCAGATATTCAATGGTGCGGCGCTTTCCATGTTTTGCCCACAACCTAGTTGTACCCATGGCATAAATGCAAGGGGATTTTTTAGGCAGATGCATCTACAGTACAGTGCAACATGTCACCTTAGCTAGAGTCGGTTAGACACTGGTCGTCAAAACGTTCATGGCCTGTTTTGTTGGATTCGCCTTTGTGATAATGTACTGCCGGGAAAATGTGCTTCCAAAGAAATGTCTATTTCTCAAGACGTGAGACAGCATAGCTATAGGCCCCTATCTCTAGATAAAGCAAACAGCCGGCAGTGTTCATGTTTGCATATCCGAAAATGACCGTTTAATGTCAAATAACGTATTACGTACGTTCTGTGACACCCTTCCAAGAAATTGTTAATATTTGTTCTGCATATATTGCCAAAAGAACACTCAAATCGAAACTATAAAGTAGTGTGTTCTATAAGTCGATTTAATTCCGTTTGAAATTGAACAACATTAGTCAGTTGTTCTTTTTTCCAATTATATGTTGACGTTCCTGCGTTGGTAATAATTGTAATTAAAACAAGATTTGAACAAACTACCGAAATGTCGCGTGTACTTGAAATGGCGTGACAATTTGGAATATGTCTATCTATGTATATTCGATATTGTCTTTGTCTTGTGCGTTGTGAGCGGCAGATTAGTCAATATCAACGCTATGAACGTTTTTGACATTTGTATTGATGCACAGTTGTTTTAATTTTACTTAGTATAATAACACATTCTTTAAAAACCCATAAACATGCGGAGGTCCAGTAGGAAGGTGAGAAACAAAGATACGCCTATCGCGCGAAAAACTAATTTGCAAACTGCAGCGTGGCAGCCATTTTGTAGAACCCAAGTGAGAATCAGAATTCGCAGTTGGCGATCGGCGCATTTAAACGCTAAATTTGATTCTCGTCCATTTAAAAAATAAGTGTTTATGACTGAACGACATATCCACATGTCGAGTTGTGAATTACAATTTTCTTTTACAATAGCGGTCATATAATCCGTTACTACTGTATTGTCCATGTTGAACAGTTAAAACTTTACAGTTAACCAGCCTCAATGACACCAGGGCAGTGGCAGTGTCAGTGACAGTGTAGGGGAAGACCACAGTATAAAATTGCATTGGTGGCCATGTTAACGTTTTGTCTAAAAAACGTGACCATCAAAACTTCTGAATTTTTTTTACAGCAACTGCCATCATCTCATTGACATGTTGACCAGGTTTTGTTAAAATCACATACTTCCAGCTCTTTTAAAACGCCCCGACGTGCGTTGCTCATAAATTTTTACAAGAACAGCCATGTATTTATGCTCCCACGTGACCCATAGTAGAAAAAATGTCAATAAATCCCCCCACCTGTTAAACTGTAAAAAATGCACTATTTCACAGCCAATAGCTTCTACAAAGAAAACTGAATATGCCTGCTCAGTCACATATCACCATTTAATGCGCCCTATATTCGCGTGAAACAATAAACAGGAAGGTCAGTTGTGGTCTTACACCTGTAGCAACGAACAAGTCAAAGGCAAGAATAGGCCCAGGGCTCCGCAACAACTAAGTTGCATTGTTATAAAGAGGGGATGTGGCAGGAAGTGGGAGGTGTGAGGTTGGTCCTAAAATTGGTGCGAGATGAGAGGTTGGCTTCAAAAACAGGTGGGGCATGGTGGGAGGTGGACTCTAAAAAATGATGGGACATAGAGATGAGAGGTTGAGACCCCTGCCATACTCCCTTCAATAAATATAATGACATGACTCATTGGTTGTCATATACATACGCAGAGGCAACAGCTTGCCCTTCACCTAGGATATGTGGGTATGCGTAGAGTTCCCAGCAGCAGCACACTTAATTTAAAACTAAATTGAAATATAAAAAACTGCAAATGCCTGCACGCAAACCCATAACTCCCGAGTTAACCCTAAGTCTAAGATGAGCTGTTTAGAGACTTTCAACTCCAATTTCTTCTAGGCTTTACAAAACAGTTCCTCATCACAATTCTAGGAACATCTTGTATTTTGTCCAGTTTCCAAGATGTATGCATAGAACACATAGGGCTTGACAGAATGTCAGTCACATAGGTTACCTACAACCATAATGGGAATGAAAATATTACAAAAACTAATATGAGTACTGACAATGAATATTGAATGGAAAACATCAGATTCAGATTTAATATCAACAATGATTCATGAGGTTAAAAAAAATAACAGACTCATAAATTATACATGTTTCAACTTTTGCCCCTTGCGTGCCAGCAGTTTTATAAAAAAATAACATGGGCTGGGCAGTATTGTGATGTCAAGTTGCAGTAACAGGAAAAGCTGGTAATAAAAATACCACCCTGTGGGAGACAACACATGAGAAAGATTTGGGGATGCAAGTAGACCATGAACTAAATGCCAGGAGCATAGTAAATAAAAAAGTGGGTTAGACATTATGGTAGCAGATATTGATCCTCATGTAATAGGCATCACAGAATCATGGGCAAATGAAGATATAGTAGATGCTGAGTTAGCACTGACAGGCTATGTAATGTTTAGGAAGGATAGACGAGAAAGAAGGGGAGGTGGAGTAATTTTGTATATTAAAGAATATATCCAAGCATATGAAATTACACTGAAAAGTGAAGCAGATAGTGTGGAAGCAATTTGGTAAAACATAGTTACCAGGAACTCAACATTAACAATAGGAGTAGTTTATCGTAGTCCTAACATAGGACAAGAGGAAGATGTAAAATTACAAAAGGTGATAAGGGAGGTGAGCAAGGGAGAATGTGTTATAATGGGTGATTTTAACCTTGGCCATATACAATGGGAATCATTAGAGTGTGCTGGAGGGGACGACCATCAGTTTCTACTTCTAACACAGGATTGTTTCCTTACTCAACATGTCTTGGAACCAACCAGAGGTGGGAATGTGTTAGATTTAATTTTGTCTTCTCAAAATGAATTAGTTGACAATGTTAAAGTACACAAACCTTTGGGTTCAAGTGACCATAACCAAATCCATTTTAATATAAAAGTAAAGACAGGGAATACATATAAAAAACAATGGAGGAGGAACTTCAACAAAGGCAAATATAAAGTGATGAGAACATATCTATCTAGATTGGAATAACTTGCTGAAGAACAAGACAGCAACAGAATGCTGGACTTGTTTAAAATATGACATTGAGGGCATTATTGAGAAATTTATTCCATTAAGAAAACAAGGGAAAAGATCCAGGAAAAAACACCTGTCAAAAGAAGCTATTAGAAAAATTGCTCACAAACAGATGCTGTGGAGGGTCTATAAACACACTGGAAATGTAGAAGACTACACAAACTACAAAGAGGCACTTAACCTAGCTACAACTGAAATTAGAAAATCTAAAAGAACCTTTGAAAAAAAATTGGCAGGTAATATAAAAAATGACAGCAAGAGTTTCTATGCTTATGTAAGGAGTAAACAGAAAGTTCGAGATAAGGTCGGACCACTGGAAAACAACAGTGAAAAGATAATTTCAGATGGGTTCCAAATGGCAGAGATCCTGAATGAGTATTTCAGCTCAGTTTTTACCACAGAAGATATCAGCTCACTTCCAGTTCCATTGACTAAATTTGAGGGCAATAAATCACAACATATAGGGCAGTTATTTGTAACTCCTGAAATGATAGCAAAGAAAATTAAGAAGATGAAAGATAATAAATCACCTGGAGTTGATGGGATACCACCAAAACTGCTAAAGGAAATTGTTGATAAAATTAGTACACCACTTGCAAACTTATTTAACTTGTCACTAGAAGAAGGAATTGTTCCTTCTGAATGGAAAGAAGCAAATATTACACCGCTATTTAAGAAGGGATCGAGGAAGAAGCCAGAAAATTACAGACCAGTGAGTTTAACATCAGTTGTATGTAAATTACTCGAAACATTAATCAGAGACCACATGGTGGAATTCCTCGTAAAACATAAATTAATAAATACATCTCAGCATGGATTCCTAAAAGCAAGGTCATGTCTAACCAATCTCTTATGTTTTTTAGAAGAAATTACTAAGTGGGTAGATGACGGGTCACCAGTGGATGTTGTCTACTTAGATATTCAGAAAGCTTTCGATAAAGTGCCACATCAAAGATTGTTACTTAAACTAAAAGCCCATGGTATAGGCAATGATGTAATCAACTGGATAGAAAAGTGGCTTACACACAGAAGACAGAGAGTTATAGTAGATGGTGAGATTTCAAACTGGAAATCTGTTTTGAGTGGGGTACCACAGGGATCAGTATTAGGCCCTATACTGTTTTTAATATATATAAATGATTTGGAGGATGACATATCTAGCAAAGTACTCAAATTTGCAGATGACACAAAAGTATTCAGAAAGGTTACTAATGATACAGATAACCAAAGTTTATAGGATGATCTGGAAAAATTAGTTAAATGGTCAGAAAAATGGCAAATTTTATTCAATTTTGGGAAGTGTAAATGTATACACATAGGACATGGAAATATGGACGAGGAATATAAAATGGGGGATGCTGTACTAGGTAGAACCACACAAGAAAAGGATTTAGGAGTAACATTTAATGCTGACATGAAAGTTTCAGAGCAATGTGGGATTGCTGCTTCGAAAGGAAATCAAATTCTAGGGCTAATTAGGAGAACTATCACGTATAAGGAGAAACATCTAATTGTACCCCTGTACAAAGCAATAGTTAGACCACATTTGGAATATTGTATTCAAGCATGGAGGCCATATCGTAAAAAAGACATAGATAAGCTAGAAAGAATACAACGAAGAGCAACTAAGATGATTCCAGAATTAAGAGACCTTAGTTATGAAAGTCGCTTATTACAATGTGGTTTGACAACACTAGAGACCAGGAGACTAAGAGGAGACCAAATAGAAGTGTTTAAAATAGTGAACGGTTATGAGGATGTTGATAGGAATATGTTCTTCAAACTTAAAGAAGGCAGTAGAACCAGAGGACACAAAGCAGCATTAGTTAAGGAGCAGTGTAGGTTGGACATGAGAAAGTACTCTTTCTCACAGAGGGTGATAAATGAATGGAACAAACTGCCAAATGATTGTGTTAATGCTAGTAGTGTGAATATGTTTAAAAATAGAATTGACAGATATCTGATAAGGGCGGGCTACACATAGATGAGAAAATTGTTGGACTCTCGATAAGCCAATGGCTTCCTTGTCCACTTGCCATCTAGAACTTGTTGTTCGAGATGGCAATCTTGTTAAATCTTGTTAAACTAAAGTTTGATCAGCAAATGGAGATGGTAGCAAACAAGGCCAACAAAATACTAGGGCTTATGAGAAGGTCATTTACATCCCTGGATGGACCAATCATAAAAAGCTATACAAGACCCTGGTTAGACCTATTTTAGAAAACAGCAATGTTGCCTGGGCCCCAACATTCAAGAGACCAACAGATAATTGAGAATGTTCAAAGACGAACAATGAAGCTAGTCCCAGAACTGAAGTACCTTGAATATGGTGACAGGCTCAGGGCACTTAAGCTGCCCAGCCTCTACTATAATAGAGCAAGGGGAGACACGATTGAAACCTACAGATATCTCCATGTAATCTATAAAGTTGATAGAATGCCACTTGAGTTGGACCACAATATGGTAACCAGGGGACACAGCCTGAAGCTCAAATAGGTATGCGTCACTGCAAGATAACACAGGAGATACTTCAGGCACAGGATAGTGAACAGGTGGAACATCCTCACAGAGTATGTAGTTTCAGCACCTTCATTAAATACATTCATATCAAGACTAGAGAAATGCTATTGTGGCTTACGGTTTTGAACAAAATGACAACTTTCCACCCATGTGCACATACAATAGTCAGGACCAGCTAAAAAAGCTACTAACCTAGAAGAGCTGAAGAGAATGAATAGGTAAAACATAAAAAAATCCAATTGCTATAAGTTTTTCACTCAATTTTATACTTGTGCGATAAACACAAGAAAATATATACTATATCACGATTTCTCCATTTGAAACAAATCTGTCTTACAACGGGATACAACTGTATTCCCCTGCAAATCCCAAAAATCCATATTATAGATGTGAAATCTGTATGATATAGCTGGTCTGCAACAGTTGTCAATATGGTGCATGCGTGTGAGTACATTTGTTTGTCTTCTTCAGACAATGTATGTGTCATATTTTATCTTGCAGCGGCAGCTGAGTACCAAGCTAAGAGAATATGTTGAAGTTTCTGTGTCGCAAGATGGAAGTTTCACAGAAACGTCTGATGGGCTTACAAATGTCAACACCAGCCCAGAAACAAAACCTGTCTCGGTAGGTATCTCTGTCTTGCAGGACTGTCAGTGCTACTGGGTACCTTTGATTGTGTTACAACTACTTTGACCATTACATTACAATGGCTGTCAGTGCATATGCAAGTAGCTGTTGATTGTGATCAATGTTATCTGTGCTGTGTAGTGAGAATTCTCAAAATATGAGATTGATTGATTAATAAAGAAATTGTCAAGATTAATAAAGCTTTTTGTGCAATGGTGCTTGATAAATCGTTTTGAGCCTCTATGTGTGCAAAAAAATACATCTAAACGAACGCGAAAATGTTACTTTCATTTTTTATTTGCAGCATCATGAAACAACCCATAATATAATCTATAAATATTCAATCTCCTGGCAGCAATAGCAGAATTAGCCTTATTGATTGATTGATTCATTTATTCAGACATTGGCAACATGAAACAAGACACACACACACACACACATATATATATATATATATATATATATATATATATATATATATATATATATATATATATACGTATAATATATGTATATTTACACCCTTCAAACATTGTATACACATTTATACATGTGTTGTTCTGCAGATATAAAACTATATGCACATTTACACATGAATGCAATCTAATTATACATATCTGGAGAACAACACATGTATAAATGTGTATACAATGTTTGAAGGGTGTAAACACAAAGTCACTGACTTTTATGTAAGTCTACCCCTAACAATCGTATTAATGTAAAAATATTAAGTTTCTCACACATGTGCTCTTTTCCTCACACACCAGAATGACAGTTAGCTTAGTTATCCTAAGTAGGTGTCACATTACTACAATACATATTATATACATTCTCAATGTATTTATTGTGATATAAAATACACAAGTTATCACATTTTAAATAGCAGAATTCAATACGTTAGTAGTTACATTTTCACAGTAACATATTTGTGAAGTAGCCGTTTTTTTGTTAGATTTAACTGCAATTATATTATTAATGTTTATATGTCATCACTTTGAGAATTCCATAATCGCACTCCAAAGACACAGAGATACATAGATCTCATCTCATCGTATCCATGGTGTTTAATACAAATCTTTCTCTTGTAGACAAAGGGTAAAGTTGGTAGACCGAGGAAGACTCCTGTGCACTCTGAGAACAAAGTGGGGGCAGATGTGACAGCTGGACGGGATGACAAAGGGTCAGGGGGGACAGTAAGTGTAAGATATGTAGCACACTTGTTAGTCGTGACATGATATGAAATGTGTATTGTCTGGATACCCAAGTGCACATCCATGTACACTGCTATAAGTGAAGGGTATTTGAAATTACTGTAAAAGAAGTTATTTAAATAGCAATAAAATATGGATTTTTATGAATATCAGTTCACATTTCTTAATATACAAGTATTTGACCAGCGGCAGCTGACACGGAGCACATCGACAGCTAGTGACTTGATTATTTATAATGTTCTGTTACATGCAGCACCACCTGTTGGCTGTTGACAATGTAACCTCAAACATTGGATATGCCGGTGTTAAATGATATTTTAATTAATTGTAATATCATACTCATGTATGCATTTAATTGTAGCCTAAGAGACCTGGGTCTGGAAAAGTTGGGAGGCCCAGAAAATATTCTGTTTCACCGGAGAAAAAAGTAAGTTTTACAGATATGAATGCACTGCATGGTTAATAACTTAATAATAAATAGGTGGTTGCATTTGGCAAGCATGGTGTGTTATAGATCTCATAGTAGTAGGTTTTGCATCTTGTCTTGTAGTGTGTATAAAATAAAGATAATTAGCTTTCACCATGCACATATTAGTGTGGGGGATAAGCTAGATGTTAACAGACAGATAACAATTGGCTGATGGCTGATACAGACATGATAAGAACGATGGTGGTGACAGCTGTTTGATATCTGCAATCTGATTTTTGCTGATTGCTGTGCTTCTCTGACAAACCACTAAAAGTATTAATATAGCTCTTTATGGCCAATTATCTTTTGAACAAATACACAAGTAAATGGTTTCTCAGTTTTATGTGTTACAGTGCATACTTTATGAACAGGAAGTACCATTTTAAAATTACAGTTGCATCATATATAATGGTTTAGACTGGCTGACTGGCTGGTTTTTTTCCCTAATATAATGGAGGAAATTGGGAAGTATGTGTCTTTTGAAGAAGACACTAAAACATCATCTTTTCTAAGTCCAACTTGGTATCTATCAGTCTACTCGGTATATGTATAATAGTTTATTTTTTAATGTAGATAATACTATTCTACTAGTAGTGTTTTTATAATGTAGATAATATTAGTATATTTAGCCACTATACATTTTAATAACTGCTTTATGTTTACTTTTTATAGTATTCCTATTGTGATATATATATATATATATATATATATATATATATATATATATATATATATATATATATATACATATACACACATATTGTTTTTTATTTACAATTTTTTTTAACCTAAAATGTATACATATAATTTTAGCAAATGCATATTTTGTACCTGTACTTTTATTCAATCTCATGATTGCAGAAGAAATAAATTATGGTATGTATAAGACTGTATATGGGGAAATTATGAACCTTTCATGGACTCACTGAGTTGGTAGTCTCACTCAGAAATTGAAGACCAGAAGTATGCACAACACGACTCACAACGCTCTGCTAATCACTCTTTTTAGAAAACGAATAAATAATTTTTTATTTTTATTTTGTAACTTGCAGAGTGACAGTACAGCGTCAGAGAAGCCAAGGTATTTGCAAGGAGATGGGAAATACAGCCCCACAAAAGTTATTGTTATTGTAAGTATGCAATGCATTCCACTTTTGGCACAGTTAGCAGCATTTTAAGGTTATAAAAATGTTATCACACAAAAGTTCTAAATTCCTATCATTCCTATCTATATATATATATATATAATATATATATATATATATATATATATATATATATATATATATATATATATATATATATATATATATATATATATACCTATGGTATAGATATTGATTGTCAAGAATTTATGAGTTGCACCATAATATAAGAGTATTTATGCAACCAACAACGCAAGCCAGGTGTAAGGATATGAAAAGGCCAAATAAATGACGTTTATTAAGATTATGCCTAATGGCATATTATTCCGATTAAAAGCATGAAGTGTGGACCCTGTAACATGCGCCAAGCATGTGGCTGAGCCTCATACAAAGCTGTCTGGACACAATGCTCCCAGAGTCCACACTTCGACATAGCAATACAGTACATGTAGTAATATTCCTACAACACAAGACAATTCATGGCATCATAATATAAGAGTATTTATTTAATTTATATATGTTCTACTGCTGTAATAGCATTAGTGAGTGTAATATACAATTAGAACTGGTTTATGACAATTATGACTGACAAAATGCAGATTAGCTATCACATACATCTACCTTGTTGCTTTGATGAATTCTGTTACAAGCCTTTCCAATTTTAGTTGGTTTAAGTCACATCAAAAGTGTAATATGTTGGTTTGCCAAGACACACCACAGTGTCAGCTGTGCAGTTTTAAGCCACAGATATTTTAAATATAAAGTGGCCATGGCAACAGCGTAATTCCAATTGCAGAAACCACCACCAAGAGATGTTGACAAAGCAACAAGTGTCACCATTGACATGACAGACCACATGGTGGTCTCCATCCCTGGCATACCCTCAGCTGATACAGACCAGCCACAGCAGACCGATGACAACAGCCAGCTAGACCAGGCAGAGAAAGACGTCAACAATGAGACTGAACCATGTTTAGACAGCATCCATGAAGCCAGTACCACCACCACAGTGAGTATAGCGGGGAACTATGTTATTGTTTTCAAATATCGTCTTACAAATATGGCACCAACGCTGTGGAGCTCACTTCCTATAGCGTTAAATCAGCAGGAAATATAATAACATTTCGCCGTCAACTAAAACCCACCTGTTTAAATTTGCTTATCCTTATAGCTCCTCAGTGTACTGATCGAACTGTTTAAAACTGGAATTGTTAAACCGACTAGAAACTGCCTAACCCTTTTGTTTTGGTGCGCTGCTGAGCTTGGGTTTTCAGAGGTCCGACGATTTAAGCACAGTAGACGCTTTTGTATTGTATGTAGAATGCTTTCATGTGCGATTAGAAATATTTTCTTTTGGATTTTCTACCATGTTGATATTTGTCTAGTTATTGTATATTGTACACTTACATGTACATACATATGTAAATGATTTGTTGATTATTTGTTGATTATCAAAACAAGGTAAATCATAATTGTATATGTCCTACCATATTGCCATACACCTCTCTGACAATATGCATTAATGTTTGCATTGTATTGTTATGCATATAAATAGTGGTGAGGGAGACTTGTGTAATAATGATATGGAATTACAATTTATTTCGCTATGCATTATTGTATTAATGTGTACTTTTTACAGAAGGTGTCCCATGAACACATCTCCCTACTGCACAATAATGCTGAGTGGCCGCTGGTAAAGTGTCGCAGTGACGACTGTGGGTGTGGACTGGTACATTGTCCTCTCTGTCCACCGGACAAATTCCAGCCACGCAAGATGTGCAAAGCTCGCAAACACTTCCAGGCAACCCATATTGGACACTCGACATCATACGGAGGTCAGTAAAGGCTGCCGTGCCAGGAAAGGCATGCCAGGAGAAACCGCTCATTATTCTGTTTAAAATTACCTTTTACTAATAATAATTATAACGTGTGTGTAAGTGCATGTGTATGCATGCATGCATTCATTTGTGTGCATGCATTCATTTGTGTGTGTATATGCATCTGTGTGTTTGTGTGTGTGTGTATGTGTGCATGCGTGCGTGTGTGTGTGCATGCATTTGTGTGTGTGCATTTGTGTGTGTGTACATGCATTTTTGTGTGTGTGCATGTGCGTGTGTGTGTGTGTGTGTGTGTGTGTGTGTGTGTGTGTGTGTGTGTGTGTGTGTGTGTGTGTGTGTGTGTGTGTGCATGTGTGTGTGTGTGTGTGTAGTTACATTTGTGTGTTTGTATTAATTTTATACAGTGTTAACTAATAATTCTACATCTTGTTTTTTGTGATATGTGACTATCTTGTAATACTAAGATTTTATTCATGTTGGCACAAAACATATTAAGATTTTCTCTCAGTTACCAAGTGTGTAGATATTTGAAGCGTCAGACAGTCTTGTGTTACATTGCAGACATACTCATCTGTATGTGTTACTTGCCGTGCGACAAGGAGACCCCGCACCACCACTGTCCACGCTGTGGTGCCATCTACTGTCGCCGCAGATACATAGAAGCGCACTTAAAGAAGTGCAGTGGGGTGCGGCGTGCTCAGCCAAGAAAGCCCCCTGCTCTGGTGAACCGCCTTGCCAATGACCTGTGGCGCACCCTGAAGGAGGAGACAGGAACTGAGAGGCCACAACGTCCACTTGACTTTGGTGCCTTCACGGTATAAACTCCATATGTCCTCCTTTTGTGTTCCTACTATTTTGTATCCCTGACAAACCATAATGTTTATTTCATAGCTTCCTGGTGCTGTCATGCAAGTCACTCTTCTACTTTTTAATAATATTTCCTCCCCTTAATTCATGCCAAATTAGTGTTAAATTGTACAATACATGTGCTTTTTAGTGTAGCCATTCTCAGTTGTGTATTCAACCATCTCTTGACAACGTTTTGTTTTGGTTTCCGGGGATTTTAATACAAAAGAAGTTTTCTTATTATTAGTTTGATTATTAGAATAATTTGTTGCAGAGAGGTGTTTAATTCTTGTCCTTTCCCCCAGATAGGAGTCTGTCATTGCTTGACTTGTTCATGTATTTCCACGGCAGCACCTGTCCTTTGTACATGAGCTGAAGGACCTGGATGTGACACGCTGCACTGAAGGCTGCTCCAAGTTCCACTGTCCTCTCTGCCCATCAGACGTCTTCAAGCCAGCCTTTCCCCAGAAAGTCAAGGACCATTTGCAGCACGGACACTGGAAGCAGAGGTTCATGTACCGAGGTTTGTGTCTGAGTTGTCTATGGTTGTTAGCAAGAGTTCTGTTGTAGTATTTAAATTTTTGTCTTCATGTCAATGTTCCTACACTCTTTGATGCTGCAATTACAGCACGAAGACTACTCGTTCACATATCCACCAGTGTCTGTAGCCAGGTACTTATTTACAACTGAGTGAACTGTGGCAATGCGGGGTGAATGAAATTGGTAAAAGCTTCAAAGCAGCAGCAAGAGGAATCAAACCCAGGTTCACGTGACTGAGACTCCGACGTTCTAACCGCTGCACTAAAGCACCCATCAAGTTCCTTGAATTAAGAATGCAGTGATGCTATTTTAATTTCACACCCAAAGTCTTAAATGCTTTTAATCTTTGAATAACCTCAATTGCATATCATACTGATGATACTGTTCCCTTGGCTTTCCTTGTTGTGGAGGTATCATTATATTATCAGTATTTGAGAAGTCCTTGGAACGGCAAGATTATTGAGAGAAACAGCGAGGCATTGTGGAGGAACTTGTATTTGTGTTCATAGTCAATGTTGCTAATCGAAACAGATGATACAAAGTCATATACTGATTTAATCAGTAACATCTGATTATTGTCAACAAGTTTTTTCATTAAGCTCCAATATTTATTAGCAATGAAAACACCATAATCTGAGCACATTATCCATTATAAAATATACAGAGCAATAACTTGTTTATTGACAGTGCACCACTAGTTATGATAGAAGCTCAGTTAGGAGCTCATGACAGTCTTTATGAAGCAGGACACAGATGACTGTCTGTACACGTCTATGTTGTGTTTCAGGCGTGACCATTCTGAAGTGTTGTCTGCCTTGCCTGCCGCGGTCCACGACCCACGGCGAGTCACACTGGCATTGTCCTCGCTGTCCTCTCAAGTGCACCAGTCGTGGCCGTCTCCAGTACCACCTGAACTGTCATGACCAAGGCACCACCCGCAGCCTGCGAGTGGAGGAGGAGCCTCCTCACTCAGACACTGGGGAGCCAGTCTGTAGTAGTGAGGACAACCAGGAGATGATGCATGGCCCTGATAAGGAGCAACCAGAAGTAGAGACAGAAACAGAGAACTTGGAGACCAACAAAGAGGTGTGCATCACACAGATAAACATATATTCCATTACAACATAGGGATATTTTTTGTATACATATCATCATGCTTATAGGAATGTGGGCTCTAATAAACCTTTCAGACGAGCCTGTATCAAGGGTTCAGTATTGTGTCTGGTTTACGATGTAGAGCCCACATTCCTATTGTTGGTATTCCCAAAATCGCTGCATGATAAGCAGTCCACTTTACGGTAATAAACGTCATCATTTGGCCTATTTAAATTATCTACTACATTGGAATTGTGCTGGTTATTGCATCAAGATGTATATAGAAATGTAAAGTGTTGTTTGCGCTGTTAGTATATGCATCAGTTATTTGGTACCACAGCTGGCTTGTACCTCCTGAGATGAAGGGATGATGTAATGAACATATACCTGTTTCTGACATCACTCTTGTTCTTTTGAAGATTTAATTATCATCTTGTTGTTTCAAATTCATGAAATACATATTACATTTATCTGAAGGAAATGATAGATTTTTCACTTACAAATGGTGTAGGCATACTTTATTCATGTTGGGGTAAAAGTGTTTAGTTTAGCATTGCATGCTGGGAATATAAAATGTAAATGCTTACAATAAAGGCTGCGCAAATGATCACCTGCGTTAAGAGATCACATTCAACTCCTTCTGACGTACCACCTGTATTAAGATGCAGCCTGTATTAAGAAACCACTGATATTAAGATACCACTTTTCAACCGTCCATTGAGTTGGCCTGTATACGCATGTTGAAGAATTGTTAGATTCGGGAATTTTACTTATAACACTATGCTGATTGTGTTCTGTCAGATCTTCCAGATGGTGGCTGCAGTGCTAACTACCGACCTGCTGGACCTGATCCCGGGCAGCAAGGCTGTATTCTTTGAAGCACTCCATGCCCAGACCAGTGTCCAGTACCAGTTGGCTGACAAGGACCGATGGTGTCTGCTGCATGCGAACAGGTGGCAGCAGCTGAAGCAGGCAAGCGCCGTCCTCGAGAACATCTCGCTGTCGCCACCAGAAACTGTAGAGGACCTCACTGCGAAACTGAACGAGTACAACACAGAGACTGGCGATTATCCTGTACAGGTTGGAGCTTCTCTCTGGAATGTTGGGATGCATCGCCCAGCGTAGTCTTTACTACATTATTATGTACACTTTCCCCAGCCACGTGTTATCTATAAGAATTCTATAAAGTATATGTGACTGCTAGACAGTTCAAACTTAGCATATAGGAATGTCTGATGTGATCAGACAGATATCCATTTAACTCACTTTTAGAACCGTGGAAGAAGACTAAATGTGACTGCAAATGAAATCTTGCGTTTTAAATATAATTTATGCAACTCTTGTTATAGCTGTGCTACATCACATACTTGGTAATTCTGTTTCTGCAACTGCAGACAGTCATGTATGTTATACTTACTGTTGTACTGGTTTGCTTAAAACAATATTATTATATCGTAGTGCATTGTCAAGTTGTTTTGAAGCCCCAAACAAGCCGTAATAAAACTGTTTTGCATATACTGTTCCAGACACAAGATGAGCAACAGAGACAACAAGAGTTTGCAACATCTCTGATATCAGAAATGCACTCTAACGAGTATGAAAACAGTAATTTCATGTCTGAGAGCATTGGTGATGAAGAAGGTCTGAGTAGCAATAACGCGAACGATTCTTCCCCGGACTGGACGGCAGAGGAACCCCAGCCAAAGAGAACCAAGGTAGATACAAGTTCATCAAGCATTCAGCGGGAACAAATTGGTCTACAAGTGAAGACTGAAGACGTTGCAGCAGAGTATTCTCACACTGACATAGGAGTGGAGGAAGGAGACGATGAACAAGAGACGACGACGCAGGAAGGGGAGTCAGTTGTCATCAAACAGGAGCCCAGTGGTGACAAAGGGCATGACGTGACAGTAGCAGTGTCACAACTCAGCCCCGAATATTTGGATCCAAACACGTCAAATGGCGTTGGTGATACGTCCCTGTCAGTGAAAGCCGACGCCGAGACAACGGCCGTGCAGCATGACAGTATGGACGACACAGGTAGGTCCTATCCGCATCGTCGTTGTCCACTGTGCAATCGCCTGTTCGAGACTCGATCGAAACTGCTGACCCATCTCGCGTCTGCCAACTGTATTCTGTTCTGGGGTGAGAATAAGCAGATTCCGGAAGACCTGTCGAGGGAGATGAAAGCCATGGAGGAAGTGCAGGGCACGGCGTGTCCACGCTGCGGGAAGAACTTCCAGTACAAGCGCAACGCGAAGACGCACTACGCACTGAACCTCTGTGGCCGCGCCCCCGTGCGAAGGAACCCGGAGAAACTGGTGAAGGATGCCGTCACGAAGATGTACCACTGTCGGCACTGCGACTTCACCGCGCACTCCCCAAAGAAGATTCTCGAACACGAAGCCCGGAGCCATCTGGAGAAGAAGTACCAGTGCAACGTGTGCCAGAGAAAGTACGGCAGCGAGTACCTATTAAATCAGCACATGAAGTGGACGCACTTCGCCGCCAAGACGACCGTCATCTGCCACGTGTGCGGACGCACCATGAAGTCGAAGTATCTGAAGCGTCACCTGCAGATCTGCCACGACCCGAACTACGTGCAACGTGAGCGGCGGGAGCCGGGCAGCGAGGTGCACTGTCCGAAGTGCTCGTACGTGGGTCGCAGCATGAGGGGTCTGCGGCGCCACCACGCGCGGCGACACGACGAGAAGACGCTGCAGTGCGGCGAGTGCAGCACGCGGTTCGCGCTGCAGGTCGACCTCAGTCGGCACGTGCTCGTCATGCACTCGGAGGAGAGCCCGGCGCGCGCAACGACCGAGTGCCCGCACTGCCAGAAGGTGATGCTGAAGAAGAACCTGGACGTACACATCCGCAACGTGCACGAGAAGATCAAGGAACACGTGTGCTGCATTTGCAGCAAGGCGTTCCAGACGAAGTACACGCTGCACTGCCACCTGGAGACGCACAAGAAGCGGTCGGAGCGCACCTACAAGTTCTTGTGTGCCGTGTGCGGCGGCAGCTTCAACAATAAGACCGTCTATCACGATCACGTCAACATGCACACGGGCAACCGGCCGTACCAGTGCAAGGTGTGCAGCAAGTCGTTCAAGCAGATCTCGACGTACAGTCGCCACATGAACCTGCACCGGTCGGGGGGCCGCTTCCAGTGCGAGGTATGCGGGGAGTCTTTCACGCGTCAGCGCCTGCTCGACGCCCACATGACGTCAAGCAGGCGGCACACAGACAAGGTCATGTGTCTGTGCGGGCTGCAGCTCGACAACATCGTCGAGGCGAACAGTCACAAGGCGACGTGCAGCGTGTGGCTAGGACAGGCCGTCGACCTGCAGACGACAACCGAGATAGAGAACCTGCTGGCCCTCGCCCAGGAACAGTCGCAGGTGGTGGCTGACGGGACGGCAGCTGCTACCGTCGTCACTGCGGACGGCGAGACGTTGTTCCTCTTCCAGGACGACAAGCTGGCCGAGGAGAGTCAACAGGGCACTTTGGTTGTCGTGAACAAGCCTGCCTCAGACGATACGATGGTGGCGGTCCACGCGGATGGCTCCACCGTGTCAGCCACTGACGAACACGACAGTGATGCAATGAACGTGTCATCGGACGTCAACTTGATTGTCACGGAGATGGACGTGACGAAGCAGGAAGGCGGTGAGGAGACAGACGTTAACGGCGACGGAGAAGAGCAGAGTTTCCTATGCGGTTACTGCCAGCAGCTCTTCGTCGGCCTAGAGTTGGTGCAGAACCACATGTTGACGGCCCACCTGAACGAACTGCCCCAGGACACTGACCAGATACAGCTAGCCCTGCACCCGAGCGAGGAGGACAACCGGCAACATGTCGACGGGCTGCTGTTGGCAGAGACCGACGCACAACAGGTGGAAGCAGAGCACCAGTTGGACTCGTATCCCGTAGATGCGCAACAATTAGTGCTCGACCAGACGGCTACACAAGAAATAGAACTGCAGCAGGTCGACACGCAGCTGTTGGTAACCGACCAGGCAGAGACGGAACAGTTAGAAGCGCAAGAGTACACGACAGAGTGACAGCCGAGACGTTACAATGCTGATTTGCAAAAAGCGACTTAATTTGTCCCAGGTTAATTCTGGTTGAAACCGAATGGCAAATTTGGTAGTAGTGAAATGCCGGGACACACGTCCCAACCATGACCCGCCGCTCGTCAAGTTAATTTTAATAAGTTACTTATTATATTTGAAAATGAAAACGACACTTCCCATTCGATAAGCAGTTCTTATTTATTAGTCAAGTTTAATAGCTTTAAAAAAAAAATCATAGACGGGTTATGATAAAACAAGTTACGCTGCAAAAGTCTTGGTTCATGAAACTGCTATTAAAGAGATCCGTGATGACTGTTGTAGCCGCCCTGGTATCGAGTGCCTTCCATTTCAAGTCGCAGAGGTGTTTGTTAATCCATTTCTTCCCTAGTAAGTGTTTGGCCAAGTTTGTGATGTTCTGGTTACTCGGCGACGTACGTAGAATAGGTACGATATGTATTATTAGTTACAACATTACTTTTTGATATATAACATGTTGCGGTTCACGTATAAAATTCATGGGTGTGTGTCTAGAAGACGCTGGACTTACGATAGCGTAGACGCCATGCACCGGCGCCCCCTTGTGATTAACATTGAACACGTACTCATCCGTGCTGGCGGTGTACCGTCATGACTTCAGTGTTCCCAATAGATGTTGGCTTCACATTAAAATGTGAGACATACTGTTAAAGTGAATAAAAACAACGATTGCTTGAAATCATATTATATTACATCTTGTAGTATATTTCCACAACACCGAAAAATTCATTATAATTCAATTAATTAATAATTCTACCGACCTGCCTCGATTATGCATATTTTTTCCCGCGATTATCGGCAAGCTTCGACACGACTGGGACTTTCCATTCATTAACCGTTGACATCGGTAGCGGCTGTTTAGAAGCAAGCATCAGAATAATTTATTGTTTGGCATTCGATTGTAATGCAGACAGTATTAAGAATAGAGTAACATGTAATTGGTTTAAGTTCCGTACGGAACCAACTTTGTTTAAACAAAATTCAAGCGGACGAAGCGCAACCGGCTTTGCTCGCTTCGAGAACACTTGATTCGACTGCAATCCGAACCAGAGAAGGTGGCAGCCCTGGGTTATCCTGGTGCTAAAATCTCTTTGAAAGAGGATGTTGTGCCAACATTATTCCAAGTAGTAGAACACAGGCAGCGACACGATCGTCAACGAACACAGTCCACCTCGGATTGAAGCGAGCTGTCAGCGCGGATACAGGTGATGTCGGCACACGGTGAATTCGGACAACATTCATTGGAGACTTCGGCCGCAACTCTGGTCACTTCGGCTTCATAGTACAACGGGCATAGTGATCTCAGCCCAAATGATTGTGTACCGAGCACATGAAGCTGTGTGTCTTAAAGCATATATTCTCTCATTTGTTAATTGATTTAGTTCCACATTAACCCGAAATTGTTACTCTGTAACCGCTTTTATAGCTTTCGCTTGTTTCGTATATAATACGGTGCTTAGTTTGCCATTTTAACACGCAGTCAGCGAGACGATCATTAGAACTTATCATGCAATTCGTTATATCCTTAAAAGTCATATCATAATATATTATTACACCAAAAGATATAACATATACAGTTGAATAACTTAAATGAAATTACAATTATCATAATATCTTTTTTCTATATTTCAGATGCTCGTGCGTTGTTCCTCATCAGTGGATATTCTCCCCAGAAATTTGCTCAATTTAATCAAATATAGAGCAAAGACAGGGATAAGTGATTATTGTATTGTGAATAAAAAGGAGCCACCTGCATATGGCTTTAATCTATATAGTGTTTTTCTTCAGATAATTTGGAATGTGAAATACGGTCTTTTATTCACCTCAGTCACCGAAACTTGACACAATAGGCACATAGCGCCCTCATCAGCTGGGAGGCTGCAGCACCAAGTGGCACAGCGCGCCCTCATCAGCTGGGAGGCAGCAGCACCAAGTGGCACGGAGCGTCCTCATCTGCTGGGAGGTAGCAGCACCAAGTGGCACAGAGCGCCCTCATCAGCTGGGAGGCAGCAGCATCTAGTGGCACAGAGCGCACTCATCAGCTGGGAGGCAGCAGCACCAAGTGGCACTGCGCGCCATCATCAGCTGGGAGGCAGCAGCACCAAGTGGCACAGCGCGCCCTCATCTGCTGGGAGGTAGCAGCACCAAGTGGCACAGAGCGCCCTCATCAGCTGGGAGGCAGCAGCATCTAGTGGCACAGAGCGCACTCATCAGCTGGGAGGCAGCAGCACCAAGTGGCACTGCGCGCCATCATCAGCTGGGAGGCAGCAGCACCAAGTGGCACAGCGCGCCCTCATCAGCTGGGAGGCAGCAGCACCAAGTGGCACAGAGCGCCCTCATCAGCTGGGAGGCAGCAGCACCAAGTGGCACAGAGCGCACTCATCAGCTGGGAGGCAGCAGCACCAAGTGACACAGCGCGCCCTCATCAGCTGGGAGGCAGCAGCACCAAGTGGCACAGAGCGTCCTCATCAGCTGGGAGGCAGCAGCACCAAGTGGCACAGAGCGCCCTCATCAGATGGGAGGCAGCAGCACCAAGTGGCACAGCGCGCCCTCATCAGCTGGGAGGCAGCAGCACCAAGTGGCACAGAGCGCACTCATCAGCTGGGAGGCAGCAGCACCAAGTGACACAGCGCGCCCTCATCAGCTGGGAGGCAGCAGCACCAAGTGGCACAGAGCGTCCTCATCAGCTGGGAGGCAGCAGCACCAAGTGGCACAGAGCGCCCTCATCAGATGGGAGGCAGCAGCACCAAGTGGCACAGAGCGCCCTCATCAGCTGGGAGGCAGCAGCACCAAGTGGCACAGAGCGCACTCATCAGCTGGGAGGCAGCAGCACCAAGTGGCACAAAGCGTCCTCATCAGCTGAGAGGCAGCAGCACCAAGTGGCACAGAGCGTCCTCGTCAGATGGGAGGCAGCAGCACCAAGTGGCACAGAGCGTCTTCACCAGCTGGGAGGCAGCAGCACCAAGGATCATATATGCCTGAGTGAAAACAAAGAAAAAAAAGATCAAACTAAACATCATTTTCTCCTGCTAGCCATAGACTGGACAATGATGAGGACCACAGAAAAAATGGTATCCTGTGGACGTCTTGGAACCAGTTGGAGGACCTGGTCAGTACTAGGGGCAGTGTCCATATCAGATCGACTGGAGACAAATGTCAGTACTAGGGGCAGTGTCTATATTAGATCGACTGGAGACAAATGTCAGTACTAGGGGTAGTGCCCATATCAGATCGACTGTAGACAAACGTCAGTACTAGGGGCAGTGCCCATACCAGGTCGACTGGAGACAAATGTCAGTACTAGAGACAGTGTCCATATCAGATCGACTGGCGACAAATGTCAGTACTAGGGACAGTGTCCATATCATATCGACTGGAGACAAATGTCAGTACTAGGGACAGTGCCCATATCAGATTGACTGGAGACAAACGTCAGTACTAGGGACAATGCCCATATCAGATCGACTGGAGACAAACGTCAGTACTAGGGACAGTGTCCATGTCAGATCGACTGGAGACAAACGTCAGTACTAGGGACAGTGTCCTTGTCAGATCGACTGGAGACAAACGTCAGTACTAGGGACAATGCCCATATCAGATCGACAGGAGACAAACGTCAGTACTAGGGGCTGTGCCCATATCAGATCGACCGGAGACAAATGTCAGTACTAGGAGCAGTGCCCATATCAGATAGACTGGAGACAAATGTCAGTACTAGGGACATTGTCCATATCAGATCGACTGGAGACAAATGTCAGTATTAGGGGCAGTGCCCATATCAGATCGACTGGAGACAAACGTCAGTACCAGGGGCAGTGTCCATATCAGATTGACTGGAGAGAAATGTCAGTACCAGGGGCAGTGCCCATACCTTGCGTGTCACAAGTCCTGGAGGGCGCAGCTTCGCTGTGTCTCGACAACTATTTTTGACTTGATGAAAACAAATCCGGTAAAAAAAGGGGGTACCCGGACACCTGATGGACACCCCATGGGCTAGACCATACCAATCACTGTAGCGCTTTGTCTTGTCATTTAATCTATTGGTCCAATCTCGTAAAAAAGGAAGTGGCTAAGAAACCGAGTAACCGTAAATTTATACACACGACGCTGCTGCTCTTTTGTTACGGTGTGATGGCGAGTCACTCGGTACGTAGGTGTTATGATGTGGTAGTATGATGTATTGTTGATTCGTGGTGTTGAACGCCGCCCAATGTATGTGTCCATATGTTAATCTCACAAATAGCTCTATTTAAGAAGAATGCACATTATTCACAGCACGATTATTGGATTACTATGGCTATTCTTGGTGCGATACATCTGTTGAATTTACTGTTAATAAAGAAAGATATGCATCGGTGTTATGGCGCCACGTTTATGATTAAGTGGATCGCTCTGCATAATATAGTCGTACACATGCCGGGCGGGGCGTAGTGAATCGGCTATAAACCTGACGACAGACGAACCGTGCGGAGAAACGGAGAACATGGCGTGCGACATGGTGCGGTTGGGAGCTATTGTTATGTTGGTCATCTTTGCGCTGTCATCTGCTCGACCCAACCCGAACGACCGCTATGACAGGTAGCATAACCCGGGAGTTGTATGTATGTTAACTGTTAACTTCGATTCGTTTATGCTAATGGTCAGGTTATCGCACTGATGTTTTGAAGTAGGCCTATGTATGTGAAGTAGGCTAATGTAAGTCGTTATATGTCAAGGGTTGCGAAGTGGCCGTGGGTGGCGAAGTTAACACATTAATACGATTTATCGCCTTGCTCCCAAAAAGAAATAGGTCGGCTTCAAATGAATCAAGCGCCGACGGTTTCCGCCGATCCGCCGACGTACGAGTGCATGAAAAATTTGTAACTATTGACACAACTGCTCTAATTTTTTTATAGGAACAAAATAACGTCGGTTTTTGTTTGAAACTATGTTACATATACTTAGTTTACTTTATTCGTCCGCTTGTACTGGGGTGTGTCGCGAGGAGATGAAGGTGACGTTCAACAGCAAGCCGGAATGTCTGGAGAGGGGGATGCCGTATGTCTTGAGTGTCTCTTTGACACCTGCAATCCAAGTTTTTGTTGGTCTCCCTCTACCTTTGAAGCCTGCCGTCCTGGTGTTGTATGCCTTGAGGGCCAGTTGGCTGGTGGCCATGCGTGTCAGATGTCCAAACCACTCGATTCTATGTTGTTGTATGTAGTGGTGGGTTGGTGTTGTTGTACACAGTGGTGGGCTGGTGTTGTTGTACGTAGTGGTGGGCTGGTGTTGTTCCGGCCATTTTCCCGATGTGCTCGTTTCTTATCATGTCTCATCTGGTCTTGTTGACGGCTCTTCTTAGACATCTCATCTCGCAGGTGGTGATTTATAAGGCTTTTGGCCAGGGTCCATGTCTGGCACTGGTATGTCAGGGTGGGGATGAAGGTGGAGTTGATGAGCTTAGCTTTGGTTTCGATGGGGATGATGGGGTGTTTCAGGAGCGGTGCAAGCTGGTAGCTGACATTGTTTGCTTTCTGGACTCTTGTTTCGAATTCTCTGTTAAATCGTCCACTTCTGTAAATATGCTGCCGAGGTACTTGAACTCGGTCACTTGCTGGAGTTGAGTGCCGTTGACGTTGAGTTTGCTGTGTGCTCTGCTCACCTTCATTATCTCGGTCTGACTGATGCTGATCTTCACGTCGTATTCGTCACAGGTAGTGTTCAGGCTTTTGCAACTTCTTTTCATCTTCCTTTGCAAGGCTTTGGTCATCGGCGAACAACATTTCATTTACGGTTTCTGGTTCTGGGTTTGCCTCCTTTGTTATTTTGTCCATGTACGCAATGAACAGCAGTGGTGATAGGACACACTCTTGTCTCACTCCAGATGTTATTTGGAACCGTTTGGAGTGCAGACTGAGCTCATGCTGTTGGCGTAGATGGCTCTGATGTTGTCCACGAGTTGTCCTTTCACGTTATACGTTTCCAGTACTTTCCAAATGTTTTCTCTATTAACCCTGTCGAATGCCTTCACTTGGTCTACGAAGACAATTTCAGTTCTCGGTTGTACTCGATTGCCTTCTTGCTTAGTTGTTACATATACTCAAGTGCATAATTGCAATGACGTAACAAGTTGTAAACAATAATCGCGTTGCACTGTCAGTCAGTCGTTTATACCACTCAACAACTGTCCGTTTTGAATTTATAATCAAGTTGTGGCAGTAGTGGTATGCTGAGTGGCGCCACAGGAGCGTGTAAAGATAGATGACGTAATAGCAACAACAAAAAATTATACTAAAGTACGTCAAATTTCTAAGTGATCGTTTTACTTGTATAACTTTTGTGTCATAGAGCAACTAAGGTAGGACTGTTACAACATAGATACATAGTATCGGCACACTTGTAATACGAATTGTTTTTGAACCTCATGGTCATGCCAGCTTTACGCAACACCTTATTATGTCTTGTAAAAGACATGTGCGTTTCGATATCAATGCGACACACGATAGGGACGTTGACCAGCAGCCAGTCACATTCAACAGGCGTTAGTCAGTCAGGCGCACCAACAGTCCCAATTATTAGTCGTTTGTGATTGTGTTGGCAGGTTTACTATGGTCGTTGTTTAAAACGCTACGCAACTGTTACTGCATAAGTTCTCGCTTAACGAATAAACACTTTTATGATGTTATTATTTCGTTGACATAAGTAATAATAATACACTGTATAACAATATAGGTATATTTCTTTCATTGGTGACAGTGTTGTTGAAAATATAAAGCGATTAGATCGGTGACGAGGACCACTCTTATGTATGAACCATACTTCTGTTTGATTCGTAATAATTTTAACAGTGATATTTTTTTCTTAGATAAGCCTAAAAGTAAAACCTAATCACAGTATGTCATAGTAGAAGTATAGCATAGCGTTTCATTATCATATGATGTATTTAAGAAGAAATGCGTATTGGACGTTTTAGATTCCAGGTGATCGAAATGGGACCAGCGGTAAACGGCGCACAGTTCAAAGTTATCAACGATCTCCTTTTTAAGGCTGACGACACAACGGTAAGGAAATGCTTGGAGTATTTTCGGAATTTGCCCTATACCCTATTATGGTTTGTTAGGGCATACTGTTCTTCATTTAGAAACATAATTATAATTGATTGATGAAGAATCGAAGGAAATGCCCCTCACGTACAATTATAGTCAGGGTCGGATTCAATTGAACTAAGAATATATATATATATATATATATATATATATATATATATATATATATATATATATATATATATATATATATATATATATATATATATATATATATATATATATATATATATATATATATATATATATAGAGAGAGAGAGAGAGAGAGAGAGAGAGAGAGAGAGAGAGGAGAGGAGAGGGAGAGGGAGAGGGAGAGGGAGAGGGAGAGGGAGACAGAGACAGAGACAGGGACATATACAGAAAGACAGCATACAGAGAGAGGAGGGGGGATTTATTCAGATCAAACCGTGAACATTAGAATAAAGTAACATGATACATACAATACATGATAATTGTGAATAAAATGTTGATTGATCCATGGATACCTACATTAAAATCTGAAAGATCTCTGGCGTACATGCCACCATGACAGTTATATGCAGTTACGTATACTTCGTTAATTAACTAACACTGATATTATAAATAATAATATAGGAGAGAGTGGGGCAACGACACAGCATTTAAATGCAGATGTAACATTTTCAAATGCAAATGCATTTGCATATATGAACCCAAGCCTGGCCCCAACACAATTTTTGCAGTTGAACGTACGTGGATGATAACAAATCCTGAATTTCAATTTATCTTGTACTTGGCATAACCCTTAATACTACATAGTAGATATGTTTTAAGTTTCATTCATCATTAAAAGTGGCTACGTTAGATATTATGTGGGCACTCCCAAAAAAGGTAGCCAAAAAGTAATTTTTGTCCACATATCGTTAATTTCGTCTTCTTGACTCCCTATCTGGACAGTGTGTCTGTGGT
>BSQZ01000019.1:1902500-1907500 GCA_033239005.1 Lamellibrachia satsuma
TGGTGAAACTCACCATACAACGGTGTGAATCACGGACTTAATTGGTGACATGATAATATTATTAATCAGTTGACATATCAAACATTACAAAATGGGGAATTGTATGTTGTGCTTTGTATACATCGTGTTAAGATACGTCTGTGGGGCAAGACGGCCCCTATGTCACGCACATGGTCACACTGTATCAAATGTATTACACATGACCAATTATGTTTAATACATTGAATATAATACGTGCATTGCCATTTACGTTCTGCTAGCCCGTAGCCGGTAGGCTGTAATTATGATGGAATATTACTAAACCAATATTATATTATGTATAGATTGCAAGGTATGTATTATATGTTAGCTCCCATTTAAATTTAACAACCATAATGGCATAATATATTACTATCATACCAATCGTATATATACATTTTAATTTCAGGCAATAGTTCGTTTATATAAGTAAAAACCACGGGGAGGGGGTTATAGACCGTGTTGCCCCAGGCAGAGGACCGTCTTGCCCCAGGGATGAGGCAACATTTTGCACAATATCGTTGTCAGTCCGCGGGCCGCATGAAATAGCTACGCGGGCCGCAGTTGGCCCGCGACCGCAGGTTGCCGACCCCTGATTTAATGTGTTGCGGTTTGCTATACAGTGATCAAGGTTTCCGAACACGCCGTAGCAATGTTGTGCAGTGGCGTATTTTCACAAAACGTATTTTCCAAACTAATCGATCACTTCACACTTGCTTGCCTCAACTGCCAGCGTACCTACTGTGTTCAACGTGCTAACGTACCTACTGTGTTCAACGTGCTAACGTACCTACTGTGTTCAACGTGCTAACGTACCTACTGTGTTCAACGTGCCAATGGAATGCGATGTTGAACCGCATGTTTTATTTTCCGTTGCAAGGAGGCTGGACAGTCACCGTTACTCCAGGAGCATCGTAGAATGACGTGTCATGTGGCGTTCGCAAGTAAAGCGGCGTCCACCAGTGTCGCCGCATGACCCAGCCAATCGAAGCCATTCATAATGGACCAAAAACTATATTTATGTTACATTCAGATTGTTCTTTGTGTGTTGTTGCTGTATGTTTAATAAAGAATGTATGTATGTTACATAACATACAAGATAAAAACCGAATTATACCTCTGTATAAAGCAATAGTTAGACCTCGTTTAGAATACTCGTTTAGAAGACCATATCGTAAGAAGGCCATAAATATGCTTGAACGCATACAGAGGAGACCAACTAAGAGGAGATCAGATTGAACGTTTTAAGATATTGATTGGGTATGAAAATATTGATAGAAATATGTTTTTCTCACTCAAGAAAGATAGCAGAACTAGAGGACATGAGGTAACATTAGTAAAGGATCAATGTAGATTGGACATCAGATTTAACAAGATTTAACAAGATTGCCATCCCAAACAACAAGTTCCAGATGGCAAAGTGGACAAGGAAGCCATTAGCTTATCGAGAGTCCAACAATTTTCTCATCTATGTGTAGCCCACCCTTATCAAATATCTGTCAATTCTATTTTTAAACATATTCACACTACTAGCATTAACACAATCATTTGGCAGTTTGTTCCATTCATTTATCACCCTCTGTGAGAAAGAGTACTTTCTTATGTCCAACCTACACTGCTCCTTAACTAATGCTGCTTTGTGTCCTCTGGTTCTACTGCCTTCTTTAAGTTTGAAGAACATATTCCTATCAACATCCTCATAACCGTTCACTATTTTAAATACTTCTATTTGGTCTCCTCTTAGTCTCCTGGTCTCTAGTGTTGTCAAACCACATTGTAATAAGCGACTTTCATAACTAAGGTCTCTCAATTCTGGAATCATTTTGGTTGCTCTTCTTTTGTTTCTCCTTATACATGATAGTTCTCCTAATTAGCCGTAGAATTTGATTTCCTTTTGGTACTTGTTCTCACAGAGGACAATAAATGAATGGAACGAATTGTCTACGGATTATGTAACTGCTAGCAGCGTGAATATGTTTAAAAACAAGGTTGACACATATCTCAGGAGGGCGGGTTACACGTAGATGAACATTATTGGACTCTCGATCTTGGTCTTTGGCTTGGGTGGCAAATCTTGTTAATTTTTTAAAATCTTGTATGTATGTATGTATGTATGCACGCACGCACGCACGCACGCACGCACGCACGCAAACACACACATACATAGAACATCGGATATATGGAAAAGTTTAGGGAGATAGGGAGTCCACTATTTAACGAGATTTAACAAGATTGCCATCCAAAACTATACTTTCCAGATGGCAAGTGGACAAGGAAGGCATTGGCTTATCGAAAGTATGCAGAGAGTACTATGTTTGAAAGCGTAATGATCAATAATCAACCAATTGGTGCCATTGCTCTCTTTCTCTCTCATCTATTTTGACGAAAGATCCGTGGATTTCGCCAGCAATAAAATAAGAACTACAGCTGGTCTGTCTGCGTTTGCGTGTTGCCGCTAGACGTCCTGCGTGCAGTATTGCGTTTCATAGAGCAGCTATAAAGTTGACGACAACTCGACCGTCCTGAGAAACGAGGAACATGGCGTACGACATGTCCTTCGGGGTGCGTGTTGTGTGTCTGTTGGCGACATATGTGCTGTTGTCCACTCAAGCCAAGAGCTTTGACAGGTATGAGATTGTCACTACATTAAGATGGGTTTGTTTAAAGCTTGTGTTGAAAACGGTTTCATAGGTATGTGATACTAAGTGAGTGAGAATATGTGCGAGTAAATGGGCACATGTGACTAGGAACAAAATATATGGCGGAAAAAATGTCGCCATCCGGTGTTTCACTGGCGTGGCTATGTAGATACGATTTATCGTCGTTAGTCCAAAACAACTACGTCGATTTTTGGCCTTTATGACAAAGACGGGATGCGTGACATTTACTCAAGAAACCACACACGTCATAGAGAGGACAAAAGGTGTGAGAGCACGTTCACGTGTGACTCGAGTACACATACATCTCGACGGCGCGGCGAACCGACTGGGCCAGTTTGCCCATTCATTACACGCACATTCAAGGTTAGCACTTATTGTTAAAACCTGCATGTAACAACATATTATCGAACTACGTTAGGAAGTGAAGTACCCATAGTCTGCATAATACCAACGCATGTGTAGGAGGAGACTAGGGCAAGTTGTAACAAAAACCGCATATTTCAGGAATGCCAACGAAACCGCAAATATCTCCCGCAGATTGTAAGTGCATAAATAAATATGAGATCTCCTAAAGTGTTTCATTTTACCCCGACGTGGAGCAAGTCGTAACAGCCAGCTGGCAAGTTCTATCATAGAGCCTATATGTTCTACCAATGCGGGCAAAATGGAACGTACCAGTGTAATCAATTGAATGCTTATAATTATTTTAATACATATATTTATAAAACTTAATTGACAGCTGTAGTTCTTACTTTATTATAAAACTTAATTGGCCCTACATATAATAATAATTATGTAAAACGTAATCCACTATTAAAACATCGTGCAAACATTTTAATTAACATAATTATGTTAATTACAAAACGTTTAATAATTGTTATCCGATTCACAATGGATGGCACTTTCCTGACATTTTTTCTCCTCGGGTGAAATGTTTAGCCGTGTTAAAATTTGTCTGGGGATATGTTACAACACCATCTTATTCACTACACCTGTGATTACATTAAAACATACTTAAACACTGCTTAACGGACGTGTAACAGCTAGTGTGTAGATTCATAAATTCTAACTACCAAAGACTAGCCAAGGTTCAACAAATTGCCGTTTTTTCTTTAAAATGGTGCAGGTCTTTACCTTTTCAACGGATGCGCGTGATATTACACGCAGCATGATATTACACGCAGCATGATATTACACGCAGCATGATATTACACGTAGCATGATAATACACGTAGCATGATAATACACGTAGCATGATATTACACACAGCATGATAATACACGTAGCATGATAATACACGCAGCATGATATTACACGTAGCATGATAATACACGTAGCATGATATTACACGCAGCATGATATTACACGTAGCATGATATTACACGTAGCATGATATTACACGCAGCATGATATTACACGCAGCATGGTATTACACGTAGCATGATATTACACGCAGCATGATATTACACGTAGCATGATAATACACGTAGCATGATAATACACGTAGCATGATATTACACGTAGCATGATATTACACGCAGCATGATAATACACGCAGCATGATAATACACGCAGCATGATAATACACGCAGCATGATATTACACGCAGCATGATATTACACGCAGCATGATATTACACGCAGCATGATATTACACGTAGCATGATATTACACGCAGCATGATATTACGCGTAGCATGATAATACACGTAGCATGATAATACACGTAGCATGATATTACACGTAGCATGATATTACACGTAGCATGATAATACACGTAGCATGATAATACACGCAGCATGATATTACACGTAGCATGATAATACACGTAGCATGATAATACACGTAGCATGATATTACACGTAGCATGATAATACACGTAGCATGATAATACACGCATCATGATATTACACGTAGCATGATAATACACGTAGCATGATATTACACGTAGCATGATATTACACGTAGCATGATAATACACGTAGCATGATAATACACGCAGCATGATATTACACGTAGCATGATATTACACGTAGCATGATATTACTCGTAGCATTTATTACACGTAGCATTTATTACACGTAGCACGCTTAACACTATTGATGAACATAATGCTGTCTTGCGATATCATTTGCATTAGTAGTTTCCTCTGTAGTATGTATGTTACAACTTACCCGAGTTACAACTAGCCACGGTCTCCGTTTGTTAACGCATAACAATATGTGGCAGGTTTTCAGTCGGTCGGTCATAACATACAGTTCGCTCAATTTTGGCGTATCATATCAGGTGAATCAACAAGGAGATTCATCTCTATGCTTTGGTAC
>BSQZ01000019.1:1912500-1940000 GCA_033239005.1 Lamellibrachia satsuma
TGCTACGCCGACGACGACGACAGTAGCACCCGATGTTTCACACGTCGCCCGCATGTCCCGCCCATTCGCCTGTCTTCTGAGGTTGGCAAAAGGTAGGGATTGGCCACGACTGGTCAAACTAGTGAGGACAGACCGTACTTGGCGTACGTGGATCTGTTCAGGCAAACCGCCACTGAGCCCAACCCAGCAACAAGCAACACTCAGACGTCCCGACGTAAAGACGATCACTGACAAGCCGGAGCCTATTCCGACGCCAGGCAGAGCAACGACGACCACAGCTCAGCCAACCCAAAGTCAACAGGATCAGGAACGACCGAAACAGACAGTTAAGCCACCGACGCAGCCCGAATACTACATGAACACGACCGAGGTTCGTTTGATCTAATCAAATAGGTTAGTATGTGCGTGCATGCGTGCGTGCATGCGTGCGTGCGTAATTATACATATTTAAAGCTGGAGCCGACAGTAATTTAGTCAGGTTTTTAAGTAAGTGTGCTTAGTGATAGCGACTGTTCGTTATCTTGCAGGTCGTACGCTGGTTGACACAGGCTGGCGACGCATCAAACATCGCAGAAGCATACTCAATCGGAAACTCATACGAAGGCCGCCCAACGATGGGTATTAAGGTGACACCAATAGATGATCTGTCGTAGATTTATACATTTTGAGATAACGCCGTGCATTTATTGTTACCGCCTTTTTATCGCAATGCTAGATTGATATTAATGATATGCGTCCATCTACCATCAGTAGCGTATCTAGGATCTTGCGAGGAGGAGTCACCCATTAATTTACCATGCTACAACATAGCGGAGCTGTAAAAAAACATTAAGTCAAAGACCCAATGCCTCCAGCCTAAATACGGTACTGAATACTATGCTTCTTGTCATATTTGAAAACATCGGCAGTCCCGCTTTGTCGGATATATGTTCTTCTTCCAATCGCAGGGGAAATAATCTCTTAACCTTCTCGTGTGACGACGTTCGCGATCATGGCCCCCGTTTGGTTCTGAGAACTTTCAACTCTGTTTAACAAACATAAACTTACTCGATAACCGGGGGGGGGGGGGGTGGGGCGTGTTGTGCTCACACGCAGCTAGAATGTCACAACTGCCATTGGTGATGTATATATTCCAGAAATGTATATCTTTATTGGAATATTTCTTATTTACAGAGTTTTTAATAATTATTAAAAATGATACTCTGTGTTCCTTACACGCGCTACAGGGGCCTACCGTTTATTTTCACTTGCAGATAAACGGCAGGAACCGCACACTACCGATCGTCTGGGTGGATGCAGGCATGCACGCCCGTGAGTGGCTGTCTGTCTCCACCGCCATCTACCTCACACATCGCGTCAGTAATCATATCACTTTCTTTCGAAAATCAAATAATTATCAGCGTGGTTCTTGTTAACCGAAATGATAATAATAACATTCCAGCAACATATTTCATGGCCTTCTATAAAGGGGTTTAGAATTTACGTAATCATCTCAAGTAGGTGTACCATGTTTTCTATTGCATTATAAAACATACTGCCATCTTAGACATAACACGATGTTCAAGCAGCACAGGTACATGTGGGAAAAACCCACAATAGTCATTGGATAACTAGAACATATAATTTGTATTTAATTTTACAGATCTTGTTCGGTAAAGACACAGACGCAGTCTATCTGCGTAAAAACTTCCGTTGGTACATTGTGCCAAACTCCAACCCAGATGGTTACGACTATTCCTGGAAAGAGGCAAGTTGTGTATTCGTATCGCAGGATGTGTATACAGTGTCCACGTGTGTGAAAGTCAAGTAAATATCAAGAAACAATATCGGCTTCTCTCCTCGTCTGCCTGAAAAGTTAGAACAGTCCTACAAACTGGTCATCATCTTGAACAAAGTCAGAAACGTCCTACAAAATGGTCATCATCTTGAACAAAGTCAGATTTCAGCAACATTCGCTCGCCAAATGAAAATATGTGTATATGCTCATATTCCTATACTTGTCAATATGATATGTTATTTGTTTACAAACTCAATTTAGGTAACATATGTTGGCCTTTGTTTACTAAATTATTCCTCTTCCTGTCCTCTTGGTGCTACAGCAAAGGCCGACATGACGATGACATAACTGTGTTTCTTCGTAGAATCGTCTTTGGCGCAAGACTCGGGTGCCACATACGGCAAAGTGCGTCGGAACAGACTTGAACAGGAACTTCGCTTTCAATTGGGGAGGTAAGACACGATCAACCTCATCACACGCACGCACGCACGCACGCACGCCCGCACGCACGCACGTACGCACGCACGCACGCACGCACGCACGCACGCACGCACGCACACACACACACACACACACACACACACACACACACACACGGACACGTTTATCCATCCCATCATAAATATTATACGTAGACATAATTCAGTTGGTTTACACGTAATATATATTTATATAGGCAAAATCATCTTTACAGTAATCGAACCTTATTTAAGGAAACGGTAAGGCATTTTATTTGGCGCGTGGTGGAGAGTGTGAGTCTTTACCCGGAATGTAATGTTTTTACCGCTAGACGGCGTCCGGGTATAAACGCAATGCATCGCGGTATCGATGTTTGGCGGAACTACAACTCGTACATCAAATTAGAGAGTCGGAAAGAATTAAATTCAGCAAAAAATACAGCGTACCAACAATAACGCTTACTGATATTAAACAGAAATCACAACGCTAGTATCGGAATGCACCGTTCCATTGTGACGGAAATTATGCATTCATAATTAGGGTATCGTCCGGGGATTTGATTAACTCATCAAATAAGAGTAATTTTTTAAAAACTTTGATAATAGTGATATAAATTTTACGTAGAAAAATAAAGCATACACAAAATGTGTGTAGAATCTCGACGGCTGCTGGCGCTTCACGATAACGCCAACTTAAATGGAGTGGACACGAGTCACACGTGCCATCGACAAAGCCAATCTTAAATGTAGAGTTTGCACTAACAGATAAACATATTGCATATATCCAGAATATTGTTGATGGACGTGGTGTGGTGGGAATACTGATGACGCTCAGAGGAGGTTAGCACGCGCAAGCCCCAGCTCTTACGTGGTACGTGTTTACGTGTTATTATTTTGCTAAACTCCGCCCACTCGGTAACAGTCAGACCTAGCCTCGATTATCAAGGCTCCGTGCTGTGGCGCCACCGTTTGTTGCACACATCGTTGCCTACCCTCGCTCGGCTTCGTGAATGCACAGAGAAGAAAGTCTGGCAGCAGAGGCGTGGTGTCGTTTTTAGCCGCTGTCACCACTCCATTTAGTGTACACGTTTCCATTAAGCGCTAGCAGCCAATTAGCGTCATTATCCAGATGCTACACAACATTTTTTTGCTTGATTTAACTTTTTAGTCAGACAGTTGTGTCTCTATAATCACAGTTTAAAGTTCATTCGAATTGCATCGTATAAACTGGTAAAAGTTCACTCAGATTCTGGGCGCATCCATACATACATTTCCGTCACAATGGGAACCCCACTCTGCATCCAGCCAAAGATGTGTGCGACAAACGGTGGCGCCACAGCGCGGAGCGTGGATAATCGAGGTTTAGCGAGATCATGATGCAGCGAGGGCGACAAACAGTGGCACGACCTCGGTGTTCAAGTTTAGCCTCAAGTTTTCAAGAGAAATACAAACAAGTCTAATTTGGCGCCATCGTAACTGGCTTCCTTATCTACTTACCAAACTGGAGATGGTTGCATTGGTTGGCAGTCTGGTTAAATCTTCCGTTGGCTAGGATAAGACTAATGGTTCTGTATGTTGCTATCGGTTATGTCTCGGCGGCTCTTCTCCGACCAAAATTACCCATCCCAGGACGGGATAACTAGGTAGTTACGCAAACCGTTCCATACCGTCTTTCATATTCCCCAACAGTGGCGCAACTCAGCGTATCACCACTGCCACAACCTGATTAAAAATTCAAAATGGACAGTTGCGCAGTGGCATAGAGAACTTGTTGGCTGGGCAACACTACTGTTGTTTACGACTTCATTGCAACTGTGCAGTGGGCGGCTTACGTCGACAGTCGTAGAGAGCACACACTTCGTTGCGAACATTATGCACTTCATGGTAATATTGGGGTGAATTTCGAAAAAAAATTAAATTGTCACGGATCTTTCGTGGGGTCGTAGATAAAGCATGTTTGGTGGTCGAGATGCAAAGTGTCTAGGAGGAGCAGCATGACATACAAGATACAAAGTGTCTAGGAGGAGCAGCATGACATACGAGATACAAAGTGTCTAGGAGGAGCCGCCTGACATACGAGATACAAAGTGTCTAGGAGGAGCAGCATGACATACGAGATACAAAGTGTCTAGGAGGAGCAGCATGACATACGAGATACAAAGTGTCTAGGAGGAGCAGCATGACATACGAGATACAAAGTGTCTAGGAGGAGCAGCATGACATACGAGATACAAAGTGTCTAGGAAGAGCAGCATGACATACGAGATACAAAGTGTCTAGGAGGAGCAGCATGACATACGAGATACAAAGTGTCTAGGAGGAGCAGCATGACATACAAAACATATACTAGCTCGATTATAGTAAGATTGCACGTAGCCGCGTGCGCGTGGTATGTTAGTTATCATTCAAAATGCCAATATCGATTACCTGATTTTTTTATTACGCGCGCGCTGTTTTGGGCTCTTTTCAAGAGGTTTATGTAAATTGTAATTTTTTTTCAGAAATCATCCCAACAATCCCCGGCTTATTGTATACGCCCGAACTCCCATTTTCAAAACCCCGAGGATGGGCCTGTCTGCCTATCACAAAACAACTTCAACTGTAGTATATAGATCATTATAGAAGAAATAGTAACTGACCATGTCCTACGTCACTTGCAGAAGTTGGTGCCAGTTCAAACCCATGTAACCCGACGTACAAGGGCTCGGGTCCTTTCTCCGACGTCGAGTCCCGTAACCTGAGGGACGCCATTTGGCCAATCCGCGCGGATACGAAGCTACTGCTCAATCTACACACGTACGACCAGTCGTGGATACTACCCTACACTGGACTGGTCAACAAGACTGACGACTACGACAGGATGGTACGACATATAATTGACTCGCCTGATGTTTGTCTGGACCATAGATGGTCAGTTGCTGGCTTTGTGACAGGTTGGCTATCAAAAAGTTGGCTAGATGGCTGGCTAGTAGGTGGGATAGCGTGTTGGGTGGTGTTTCATCGGCTTGGTATCTCATCGGTGAAGTGATTGCCTGCAACTGTACACCGGTTGGATGGTTCGTGGGGCTCTGCTGCTTGCTGTCTGACCTCTTAGCTGCATCGCATGCTTGTAAGGTTGGCGTGATTGCAAAAGTACTGAGCTACATGTATATATATCACTCTTTTTTCTCCAGAAAGCCATGGCCGACAGCGCTGTCGCTTCTCTAAAGAGCGTTCACGGAAAAGTCTTCAGAGTCGGTCGACTGCAAGACTTTTTCGCTTGTAAGTCCTCATACGTGAAATGTTTAGACACCGATACAATCAACAACACTGCGCATTTAGCAAAACTAATTGGGCCAATGAAGTAGGGGAGACCGGGGCTAGTTGTACACAGGGGCACGTTGTTACAAATTCACTTTGCGAAAATATAGCTCACATGTGGAGTCACAATCGACGATAGTGTGTCTACTAGCGGCCACACTACTGTCCAAAAATCGGGAGTTAAGAAAACGAAATTAAAGAGGTCTGGACAAAAACGACTTTTTAGCCACCTAAAACGTTTTTGCTGCTCCCACATAATATTATCTCTCGCGGCCACTTGTTATGTTTCGTGAATGAAATTTGAAATATATGTACTATACTAGAATTGAGGATTACACTAAGTACAAGTTAAACTGAAGTTCAGGATTTGTCATCGTCCACGTGCATTCAACTGCAAAAACATGTGTTTGGGGCAAGTTGTTACAATTGTATTGGGGCAAGTTGTTACAACTGTAACAACGCTCGGGCGGCTCGTACCAGTGGCTCAGCCAGTTAGTTGTGTGCTAATAATGACTGACATAATTGCATTTATTTAACCATGACGCTTTGTTTCACATGTGCAGTTTGGCAGCGTGAATGTGTTTAAAAACAAAATTGACAAATATCTCAGAAGGGCGAGTTACATATAGAAGAAACATTGTTACACTCTCGATAAACCATATGGGTGTTTTTCCTTGGATGGCAATCTTGTTCAATCTTGCTAAATCTTTATGGCTTAGCCCTATTTGAGCAATTAATAAATATGGAATTCTATATAAACGGGAATGTATATGCATATAACATTCTTTTTCACAAAAGTATCTTTAACTGAAAATTGTAACAACTAGCCCCGTTCTCCCCTACCAATGGTCCTTCTTCATGGGCCGTCATTGGCCCAATCAACTTTGCTAGCTGGACATGTGGTGATTGTTTATGCAATGATTCCAGTTCAACCAAATCCATTTTACAGAAAGCGTGTTATGTTTCAACGAAATGCTGAGGTAGCGTCTCCTCGCGTCACACAACTGATTATTATAACCTAATTTATTTATCATTATTGTACGCACTGTAACATGTATTACATATTGTATTGTCGTTCAATATTTTGATTTCAATGAATAACCATATTAATGATGTCAGTCAGGTCTAAGTATGATATAGTTAATGTTAGAGTAGCGAGAGGGAAATTTATGCCAAGAGGGCCGTGTTTAAGAATGACCTACTTGTTACAGACAAAGCGTCTGGCACGGAGATGGATTGGGCAAAGGGCGTAGCCAACATTACATATACCTATGTACTCGAGTTACGACCGGCCATGTACGCCGATGGAGGATTCACTGCCCCGCCCGAGAACATCCTACCGAGCGGAGAAGAGATATTCGCCGCTCTGGTCACGTGTTGTCGATCCCTCTGATGCGACGAGAACTAAGGGGAACGTACAACGATTTTCATTGGTTAACCGAACGACTGGTTTACGGGACATTGTAATACTAACTTGATTAGTACATCATAATACTAAATTGATTAGTACCAGGTATTTATAACATCTCGGTTGGTTAAAAGTAATGTCCATTCAAAACATGTTTAATAATCGTGACCTTTCACCTCTTGATACGCGTTCAAAAACTCATGATTTGGCGATGAATTAAAATTTACGACATATATATACAAATATATATTCATACAAAGGCCAATAAGGCGCTTTTTATCGGATGATTTGTCAGATTCCCGTTTTATACAATGTTGTTACATTTCTTACGGTAAATGTTGTATAGTAATACAAATTAAAATATATAGTATATAATATAATATAATATATAATATTATTAATTTAGATGTACTTCGAAAAAAAATCTACAGGATTTGGACATGTTAATTAAATGAAAACGCCAACTATAGTTGCACATTTCCTTTTAAAGTCTTCGCGCACCGGAATGATGTCACAACCGGGACTTCGTTTATGCAATAATGAAAAGTAGGGTGTTTCAGGAGTATTTACCAAAGGTAAATCTGTTGAAGATTCAAATGTTTGATTCAGTTTGCTAAGGCACGTGTTGACTTAAAGGATTTTGTTCTTTGGAAAGGAGTCATACTGGCAAAGAGAGTAAACACTTACAAAACTAGAAATCGGTGTTTTGATTCTTTACATCTGAAGTGTGAATATCCACTGTAAGCATTGGCAGAACAACATTCCCTCACATGCTTCGGCAGTCCACGGAAACGTCAACTGTCCACACTCAATCACGAATTGTTCAAATGCAGATATTGTGTTTGTAGAATAATCTAACTTAACTAATGTTGTTTTGTTCATAGCCTGTGTGTTGTTATTATTAACGTGTTCTAAGCCGAATGACGACACCAGCTAATTGGGATATTGTGATAATGGCATCGGTTTTTACAAAATGTAATGTTCAGATCGTTTGATTTATGTTATGCTTAATGGTTTGATTGTGTGTGTGTGTGATGTTTCCTCTGTGTGTGTGGTGCGTGCGTGCGTGCGCGCGCGCGCGCGCGTGTTATTTTGTGGTGTTTGTTGTACAGCTATTTGTGAGACATAGTGTATTAGATGTATTACATTAGTTGTTATTATCGTCCGTTGTCCTTGGACGAAATGGAAGCGGAAGACGTTTTGTTTTGCACCAGTAAGGACACCTCAGCTGGCTCAAAGCATGCGTATCAGGCAAAAAATCAGGGTACGTCAACATTACATTAGTAGACTGTGTTAGCCATTAACACTACTCGCCTGGCGTTAATTTGTTTAGTTAATTGTGTTCGTGTTTCTGGTCATCACCAAATGCGCTTTAACTTTGACCGGTGACGTTAAGAGTTTTCTTATTTAACAATATTTTACAGGATTGCCATACAAAGCATAAATGATAGATGGCAAATGAACAAGAAAGATATTGGCGTATCACGAGACCAATGTGATAAGCGAAACGTTGACTGTGAAACATGTGATACGTCGAAAGCGGAAGTATGGATGACTGAAACCAGAGCTGGGTACTTCAAACAGAACGCGACTAAGAGTGCGTATTTCACATGCTAATGTTTTTATTCAGCTACATTTGTACATTGACGATCTAAACGCGTAGTGCGTGTTGATGGGCAGCAACAAGTCGATGGCGGTGACTACTCGACCAAGCACCAATGTTGTCGATTGTACTCTAGACTAGGCTGTCGGCATAGGTCTATATGCATGTCAGCGAATATGACAACGTGCATGTCCAACGCATTGCCGCTACATGCCACGTTCCCACTCCCATGCTATGTGCCGACAGCAGGTAACTACAGCCGCAAACACTTCTTCTCCGCTCGGTATGATGAAGGAAGTCGGCGCTTGGAAGCCACCTTCTGACTTTTTGGCTGGCCTCAGTTCGGGCGTGTAGGAGTACTTGATTTGGGCGCTGGATTTGGCCCAGTCGATCTCCGTTCCAGATAACTTGACTGTAGAGGGCAGAATGAGTTTTATACGATGCACATGGGCCGGTAACTAGTTAACTACGACTACATGTTAAACATATGTTATCAGAGGAAAACACTCGCTTTACGTAAAACATTGGAGCTTGGCGTTTTCATTGACTTGATAAAATATGAAATATGAGTATTATTGCTGAAAGGATTATTTTAATGTGGTATTGTTCCGATGGCCTAATTATGCAACAGGTATAATATAGTATTAGTTTTAAGAGTTACTGTACCATTATAAATGTATAAACATCTGGTTACGGGATATGTATAAAAAAGAACGGCTGTACTTTAGCATCAAAACACAACGCGGCATACTCACAGCCGTAGAAATCGCTTAGGCGACCAACTCGAAAGGTTAACCCGTGCACTTTCTTCAGAGAATCAACAGCTTCAAGTGCCAAGTCTTCCTAAAAAGAAATCATTCTAAACATTAACAAATGTACATGACTTTCCCTAAAATATATGTGTATGTTAGCAACGTCATTATTGGGTGAAACAACGACTTGAAACTCGACGGTAATAATGAAAACGAACGGTTTGTAATACACGCGCGCAATTATACAATGACGATAATAATAGTTTGCAGTGTAGTTAGTCATTCCACCCTGCAACCTACCAGACAGGGAATCACGCTGAGAGAAAGTCAGGCAGGTTGCATGATCAGAGAGGGCATACTCACCCCAGAAGCCATCACATATGTTACCAAAAGGCTCCCATGAATTAGGTACGTTTGCCGTATGCCAAGAGATAACATTGCTAGTCACGTATGCCAAGAGATAACATTGCTAGTCACGTATTCAAGCAAGGTTTATAAAGACAGCGGAAGAGGTGGAGTGACCAGATTAGAAATGACACTAGGCTCCGATATTGACAGCAGAGAGGTGTGCAGGACAGCAGGAGGAATCGGTGCAACCTCCCGGAGGACAGCGAGGGGTGCAACCTCCCGGAGGATAGCGAGGGCTGCAACCTCCCGGAGGACAGCGAGGGGTGCAATCTCCCGGAGGACAGCGAGGGGTGCAACCTCCCGGAGAACAGCGAGGGGTGCAACCTGCCGGAGGATAGCAAGGGGTGCAACCTCCCGGAGGACAGCGAGGGGTGCAACCTCCCGGAGGACAGCGAGGGGTGCAACCTCCCGGAGGACAGCGAGGGGTGCAACCTCCCGGAGGACAGCGAGGGGTCTACATGGCATTAGCGTAAGTGAAGTCAAGTAGTTTTCCCCAGCCATCGACAGCGCATCCAGTGAGTACACGACAGAAAACGTACCAACTCGTCGTAGTCTGGCGGCGTCTCGTCCAGACCAAGGTACGGCAGAAGCCACGTCTGGTCGTACGTGTGTAAGTTCAGGAGCAGTTTCGCGTCTCTCCTGATAGACCAAATAGCGTCCCTCAAGTTACGTGTCTCAACCTCCGAGAATGGGCCGTTGCCTCTGTATATTGAGGAACACGGATTCATACTTGCACCAAACTCTGAAAAACAAATAATGTTGATATGGCATTTGACTATATAAGCAAAAATAGCATGTATGCCTACATGCATGTATGTATGCCTGCATGTGTACGTTCATGTACACACACATATGTATGTACACACATTAGCCAAATTATAAGTTCACTAGCACGCTCTTTCTCTCTCTCTCTCTCTCTCTCTCTCTCTCTCTCTCTCTCTCTCTCTCTCTCTCTCTCTCATATATATATATATATTATATATATATATATATATATATATATATATATATATATATATATATATATATATATATATATATATATATATATATATATATATATATATATATATATATATATATATATATATATATATATATATATATATATATATATATATATATATATATATATATATATATATATATATATATATATATATATATATATATATATATTATGTATAATATACACGTGCTTGTTTTATTTGAGGCATATATATCTTGCATGCATACACTTAATACAAAGGTCAACAATTTTACCACTTGAAGTAACATTCTCGTAATATTCAGTAGGACAATGATACACATACACACGGCGGGCGAGTTATGTCGTTTATTACTTGTATATTCTAATAGTGCCGTAGCCAGTTATGCGGCAGGGGGCGATTTATTCTAACGAAATACCAACCGGATTAAATTTGCCTTCTTCTTCTGCTAAGTCCCTAGGTACGGCCTTGTACTAAGTACACATATATTAGATGATATGTTTATGTGAATGGGCGTGCCCATTCGCACGAATAAGCGATATGGTCACACATACGTCCCCAGTGGAAGTCGAAGTTCCTGTTGATGTCAGTTCCGATGCATTGCTCTGTCACCGGGGCGCGAGTCTTACGCCACATCCTATCCTATAGAAATACGTTAACGTTATTATATGCTGACACTGCAACAGATGTATTATTAAGTATTATTATTATTACTATTGACAGCACGCATCCCCATTAAAATTCTCGCATGCAAGGGAACTTCCAGTAAACTTGATGAACAAGGGAACTTCCGATATACTTGATGAACAAGGGAATTTCCGGTACACTTGATGAGCAAGGGAACTTCCGATATACTTGATATACGTGTATTATCACCAGGCAGCCCGAAACAAAACAACGGACGCGTTACAAATGCTATATAGTTATTACTGTTGGCGTATAGACCATTCGCTGTCGCCGAAGAATAATTAACAGTAACAGCCAATACATAAATAATTAACAGTAACAGCCAATACATAAAAAGGAACAATATTAAACAATGACTTTCCAATCAATTAAAACGATAGCTAATATGGTGTAATGTGCATCTAAGCCAACCATTACGCTGTAAGTCGACTACGTATTAGGGGGTACGTTTTAGGGGATACGATGCAAAGACAATTGCCTACTTACGTCTTTCCACGTGAAGTCGTAACCATCTGGATTGGCGTTTGGCACAATGTACCAACGGAAGTTATTCCGAAGATACATGGCGTCTCTGTCCTTTCCAAACAAGATCTGTCAAAGTAGATACAAATGACGGTTATTCAAAACACTTTTACCATACAAAGTGAGGGACATTGTCATACCAGTGTCACCCCCCCCCCCATACAACCACCACCACCCCCGTCCTTCCGATTTGTACACGCCCACTGATGCTGCCTATTCAACGTATTGCGACTTATTCAATCAATGCTATTATATATCGCAGGCATTGAGAATTAAACGACACGAGGCAGCAACTGACCCGGTGTATGAGATAGAGAGCCGTTGAGACCGACAGCCACTCGCGTGCATGCACGCCTGCGTCAATCCAGACGACGGGCAATCTACGGCGTCCGTGGTTTATCTACAAAAAAAAAATAAAACATATGATCCACAAAGATTGCACAAAATAAAACATGCATACTACTTGTGTCGTACAATGTTTGAATACATGTTTTACACACAGTGATGTCTATATTAAAACTATATGAGTATGTGCATCATTTCGCAACATATCGCTAACTGCATCTAAGTTGTACTTCTACGAACTAATTACAGAGACTTTGGCTTACACTATTGTGTAGCGGTAGTAGAAGTACTGCAATTTAATGTTATTCCTGGTACATTTAATATAACATTGAAAACAAAATGTAGCTTAAATTTAAAATAAGCGGGAAATTATATAACGTTCGATTGTAATCATTGTTATATGTTACACACGCACGCACGCACGCACGCACGCACCCACACACACACGCACGCACGCACGCACGCACACACACTGACAATCGACCAGCTGCCTCTCTCACCTTAACAATTGGCGTATCTCGTCCTTCGTACGAGTATCCAATTGAACATACTTTCGCGATTCGTGAAGATCTACCGACCTCTTCCATCCACTCATCTATCTGTGAGAGAAGAAACAGCCACATCACAAAGAGCTAGATGATGCAACATATTTTCCCGCCAAACATTTGGTGGATTGGAAACGCCACAACCGGGAGACCGTTGCCAAGCGCGCGCTTCCGTTGTTGCCAAAAGTGTATGACTGACAAACTGAGTACCAGAGTAGGCCTACTTGAATGTGGTGTTTCCACATAACGTATTTCATTTCCTTAGGCGTGTTGCTTTGCTTTATTTCAGGTTACAGTCTGTTATCTTTCGTTCATCTAGTGAACGCAAATTCCTCTATAATTTCTGTACTAACCACATAAATAACAAAGAAGTATGTGGACTTCACACACTTCGTGAAAAGACCACTGATGGTTTGACAGTAAAATCGCAATAAGTCGATTCCATGTTATTCCAACATTAACATGAATGATATCGGTGTCTACTAGGTCTAGTTGTAGCAAAGTAGACCAATAGTCCAGTAGATATTGACGATGACCAGGGCATTTAGGTTAAAAATCCAGTTTTTTCTTAAGATGACCTGGGGGCGCCCAGAGTTCCCACAAAAATGCAACCAAATTCAACCTTGGGAACCTCGATTTTACCTAAATCCTTAATTTGGGGTGTTTTGGGCCAATTGTATGGTTCCGATTTATGTTTGATTATGTTCATCATATTTGTAATTGTTTCATTCATTGGTCAATACCTTTGCTATGATATGTATAATGGTGCATTATGTAAAAAATTAATCGTGGAGTTTAATTAGTGTCACATTAATTATCACTCGATAAACACTATTCCACCCTTTAAGGTCGTGAGGGCTTATTTTGTCAAACAAATACATTTTAATATAAAGTTTTAGCCCATTAACCACATTACTTTGGGTTGTTTGTTGCTGTAACACCCACGGATACTATTCCTTGTAATTTTTAACCATTTGGCATGTCTCTGTAGATGCAGTTATTGATTTCCTAGCCAAAACACTACCACACCATGTAAGGTCGCGAATACGTATTTTGTCAAATAAATAAATATTAACATAAGGTTGTAAACATTTAACCATATTACTAACTTTGGGTGTCTGCTTCTGTGACATCCTTTTGCACTACCTCTGGTTATTTTGGACCATTTGGCATCTCTCTTTGTGTACAAATATAGATATCCTGCCCAAAACCTTCCTCCACCCTGTAATGTGGAGAGAACCTTTTTCTCGAAAGAGGTGAGAGGTTTGGGCTAGGGAATCAACACCCTTTGGAAGATGTCAAATAGTGCAAGCTGACCAGGATTAATGTTAACGGATATCACAATAGCAAAATCCCAATTTAATTTGGTTAAAGCGTTACAATGGTGTCATAATGTGTATTTTGTTGGCAAAAAATATACTTCATCGATTGAGTTAGTGATTTAGAGTATTGATCTCTTGTGAAAAGGTTTCTTAATATCAATCGAAACAAGTGTTGGACCTACTAAGCAATAACTCGCTGGCCAGTGTTACGCATTGTGCGCGCAAGTAAACATGGATAGCCAATACAAAAACATTTGATAAAGACACAGTACCTATTTTGTTCCTGAAAAAAATCGATTTTCCCAGGGTTGATTTTGGTTGCTTTTTTTCCTGCAAGTCCATGAAACCCTACTAATAATGTTAAGACACGAATTTACTTTTTAACCAAAATATCCGGGTTTTGTACAAAAATATGCTGATTTCTACTGAACTACAAATGAAAGTTCACGAAACATTAACATTCCAACATTGCAAACATGTAATCAATTCTAAACAACACTGTTAACCTATCATGTCAAATAATATATAAATAATATGCTGATATTCTATTGTTTGGGATATGATAATAATGTTGTTGTACTCATTCTTTTCCCTGTAGCCGGATGAGGCTGGCACTGATACCGGTCGTCGATTTATGTTTCCCCTTCTTCTTCCTAACTAGTCCCGTTTTACTACCGTACCCACCAATCGTCTCCACTCCCCTCTATCCCTCGCCCTCTTTCTCCATTCCCATCCCACTAAATCTCTCTTCACGCAGTCCTCCTATCTCAGTATCGGTCTTCCTCTTCTCCTTCTACCCTCTACTCCAAGCGCATCCGCTCTCTTTGTCAATCGTACCCTTCCATTCTGTCCACATGTCCAATCCACTTTAGCCGGCTCCTTACCAGCTTCCTTGTGAAACTCTCTTTCACACCTACTTCCTCCCTTCGCTTGTCGACTCTTTTCACTCTCGCAATTCTTCTCACTCAGTTATTCTCGCAAACTTGCAGATTCTCTTGTCGTTTTTCTGTCATCGCCATAGTCCCTAGGCCGTATGGGTATGCTGGTGTTATGCATGAGCTAAGAACCTTTCTTTTTAGCTTTCCAGATTTGTATCTATCTCCCATCACCCCTTCCACTTTCCTCCACGCACTCCCCCAGCTTGTACTCTCCTGCAAATTTCCGTCTCCGTGCCGACGTCCTCGCAAACCGCTCCACCCAGATATACAAAGCTGTCTCGTTGGTTCAGTTTCTTTCCATCCAGTCTTATGTCAAGATCTTTTTTCTGCTACCCGACCCAAAGCACCTCGACCTTCTCTAGACTTACCATCAGTTCATGTTTGACAAAGATTTCCGTCCAATCTACCAACTGCGCTTAAAGGTCTGCCTCACTGTCCGCTACCACTGCCAGGTCACCGGCGTATAGCAACTTGCGGAGAATGTCCCTTGTGCTCGCTTTCCTGCTGATTACCTCCACTACTGCAATGAATAACAGTGGGCTTAGGGCACTCCCCTGTCTCAGGTCGACGTCCTCCCTGAATTCCTCCGACATTCCCGGTCCGCACACTACTCTACCTTTTGTCTCTTCATATGGGCCTTCGACCATCCTCACCTCCGCCTCTGGGACACCCATCCACCTCAGCGTGGCCATGGCCATATCTCTCGGAACTGTGTCTTATGCCTTTTCAAGGTCTATGAATCCCAGAGCCATATTCTCCTGTCCCTACAGTTTGTTTCTACCAGTTGTCTTAGAGTGTATATCCCGTCCGCCGTACATCTCCCTCTGCTGGAACCTTGTTGTTCTTCTCCCATTTCACACTCCACTATCCTCCTTATCCTTCCATCCAGAATCCTCTCTACACCTTCAGGACGTGATACCTCGGTATTTTCCAGGGTCGTGAACATCTCCCTTTCTTTTCCATCCAGGGAATATCAACCCCGTCCGCCACTCCTGTGGGAACTTCCCCTCTCTCATGTAGGTATTTAACAATCACCTTGTCCACCTAACACGTTCAGCCAAATAATTCCAATATAAACTTATTTCCAACGTGTAAACAAATCCAATACGTTGATGCTTCCTTTATTTGCAAATTTGGTTCTCATTATTCTTGTCGGGCGATCCATGCTTGCTAATATGTTGCGGTTACGGATGTTTTTGTCAACATTCCTATCGGTATAATTTAACTACCACGGTCTTGTGTGTAGATCCTTATTGGCAAATTACCGCAAGTTATCTATGTTAAAATAAACAATATGTTGTCTAACTGTTGACCTCCGTCTCTCCTTCGGGCAGCAAGTCACTGTCTCTACGTCGCCCAATTACAGTTTAAGCTGAACGAACCTCGGTCGTGTTGAAGAAGTAGTTAGGTTGCAGCGGGATGCCTTTCCACGACTTCGGGATGCCGGAACATATATATGTACGCCAATTTGGGTCTGCCATGATATGTTTGGCCCATTTACGCCAATCCTTGCCCCTGGCCATCTCTAGCAGGCACTTCCAAGGGTTGCTGAGGCGATAGTAGCCATATCGAGGGATGACCCGACGCTCAGTGTTCTTGTCGTGTGCTCTCAGGCGCGCCTCGTCGTTCGCCTGCTTGTTAGCGTCCAGCTCCCTGCATGAGAAAACGACAACAATTCAAATGAACATACAAATGAACCGCGGCGACCGTTAGTGCAACCGTTAGTGCAACCGTTAGTGCAACCGTTCTATGCCCTGTGCTCTGGATTTCTTGAAAACAAAAGTATCGGAAACAGAAGTTATTATGTGTTGGCTTTCGATAGCCATTGTTACATATCAATATAATGTTCAGTAAATCGACGCATCGAAGCATCAAGCGACACTGAATGCAGCAAAGTAATATTAACCAATCATCAAAACTTGAGTTTGTCCGATTCGCGCCAGTTAGTCGATATTCATCATATCGGACAATATATTTAATATATATATATATATATATATATATATATATATATATATATATATACATATATATATATACATACATATATATATATATATATATATATATATATATATATATATATATATATATATATATATATATATATATATATATATATATATATATATATATATATATATATATATATATATATATATATATATATATATATATATATATATATATATATATATATATATATATATTTAATATATATATATTTAATATATATATATATATTTAATATATATATATATTTAATATATAACATTCATATATATATATATATATATATATATATATATATATATATATATATATATATATATATATATTTAATATATAACATTCGCAAAACACATCTTTATTTTATCATTATTTTCAATATGCATGCCGATAAAGCAAGCGTCATGTTTGCGATTGGATAGCTTCAATAAATACAAGTTGCATAGTATCTTCATAAAAGAATAACTTTATACGGCACTTTTTTATACTCACCTGGTAGCGTTCTAGTGATTTCTCAATTCCAAAGATTTAATTAGAAATTACATATACCAGCTTAGCGCTGCACTGTTAATAAATTATATATAAATTTGTATAAAATTGCACAAAAATTAATGCCCATTGATCGACTTTATAAGTATACATTAGTTGAACAACTGTGAACATTACGACATGGTTTTATTATTTACAAAGATAATTACACAAATAAGACTGACGCTGATCTTAGAACGAGCTGCGCACATTACATTACAGCGTGTAGAGCGACAAAACAGTGGCGTAATGTCATTGCTTTGATGGGAATTACTTTGTTCCTCGATAAATCCTCTAATCGCGCGCAAAAGTGCGGAGATATAAAACATAGGAGACAGCAGTTAAAACTGACACGCCATCTGGTGAGTATATCGTTTAATGTGCCACCTGGAGAGTATGTCACTTAATCAACCACTTGGTGAGTATGTCACTTAATCTGCCACCTAGTGATTATTTTACTTAATCCACCACCTGATGATTATGGGTGTGTTCTCGACCCGTCACAACGAGTGCTTTTAATCGTAAATCTGCTACACAAAAACGTTCAAGTCTTATTTATCTGCTCGGTCGTCGGGATTTATATGAAAATGTGGGAAACACCGACACAAATATTATGCTATCAACTAGGTGACAAATTGGGCTTACGCATTCCGTGTAGGTACTAGTGCCCTGCACGGGCCGGGCTTTGGGTCCAAGCCGGCCCCGGCCGCAGCCCGCGTGCCGGGCAGGGCATGGGCCTACATATTGCGGGCCCGGGCTAGGTTTGGGCTGAAAAAATATTAAACACATCGGGCTTGGGCCGGGCCTTAGCCTAGTGTGAGCGGGCCGGGCCGGGCCTGGACCTAATAAAAATATTAATACAAACCCAGAGTTTTAATATTAATAAAAAGTTATTATAAATTGTATTTCCGGTTAATTCATGTTTAAAATTATTTATTTAGTGTTACATAGTTGCAAATTGAGACCTTGCATGGAATTATGAATGACACCAGTACTTTATATATTGGAATGTAGTTTAACCTCTTTTCAACAATGAAGCTTCCAATTGTATCATTTCAATAATGTGCATTCTTTTAATAGATACATTTCATATAATAGCAATTCATAGTATTGCATACACAGCACACACATTACACAGTACATATTACTACTACATAGTACATACAGAATACATATGTTACAGATGCATATTTTTTGCATGAATGTAGCCTTTTGCATAGATCTAATGACCCCATAAGTTCTCCATTGCCATCACCACTGTTGCTACCGTCACCACTGTCACCGTTGTCAATGCCGTCGCTGTCATCAATGTCACCAGCGTCACTATTGTTATCATCGTCACAGCTGTCACCACCTACACGACCAACTCTTTCTTTAACACCAGCGTCACTATTGTTATCACCATCACCATTGTCAGCACCGTCATCGATGTCACCGCCGTCAAAAATATTAGTACCATGTCCACCGTAACGTGCAAGACAGTTGACGTGAACTCACACTTGTAGATTCGGAGTGACGACTTTGACAGCGATGCCTTGTGACCTCAAACTGGCTTTGATTCCATTCACCAAGCCGGGGGCAAGGGCCAAGAGCACAGGGCGGAACTTGGCATTGAAAACGTACGCATCCATCATGATGATCTGAAGCAACACACAACGCTTTACAGTTACAATAAAATAATACATACATAAAATGCACACACTTATGCTTATAATCAGATATATATATATATATATATATATATATATATATATATATATATATATATATATATATATATATATATATATATATATATATATATATATATATATATATATATATATATATATATATATATATATATAATAAGTAAATAAATGTAAATACAACATACTTGATGACGCAAATTAAAATAATATAATAAACTATAATAATATAATAAACTATATTGAACATTAAGACAAAGTATAAAAATGAGAAATTGTAAAACTGTCGTAGCAACCTATTTCAGTGTCACTGGTCATAAAACAATTTGAACATGTGGGTTGTTAGCGTTCAAATCAAAAACATTCAAATACATTCGAATATGTCTCGGTTATCCGTTCCTTTCTTCGATAATCCGTCTTTGTAGCAACCCTCTTGCTTTTGCGTGGAAATTATCTCTATGGTGGAGGTGGGGCATGTCCTCACATCTAATGAACTGTTTACGCCAGAAGGGCAACATTTCGCCTTGTTAAACTGTATATTTAGTACTTTACCCCTACCAATTATCAAACTTCAACTCCACTAAGAACAATAGATATGTGATCAATATGTACTGATTACAGGTGTACGGATTTGTCCCAGCGTACGGGGGCATGTCCGCACAGGTATGTGCGAACATAGTTCGACATACATGACATACATGGCGTGGTAAATGTCACGCTGCAGAACATCATATAGCTTGCTAGGTATTTCCGTCTGTTTTATTTGGGGATCAAATGCGCCTATATAAATAATATAAACATAACCAGCTGTAGTTTATATAATACAATGGCCTAAATTTAGTAAAGTGGATGCGTGATATTGGCCTGTCTCAAGTACAGCGCACACGGAAAGCCATGCGACAAAAAAACCGAAAGGACACAGAATACAAACAACATTGTAATTATACACTTCAAGATACATGAACACTTACATAAACTATCATGTTATAAGTTTGTTTAGCACATCCCACCTCAGAATCCAACCTTAGACCAACCCCCACCTCCTCAATACATTTCCAATATACCATCCTTGAGACAAACTCGACGTTTTAATGGGTATGTTTTCTGCGTACAACACACGTTAACGCTCACTACGCATTTAGGGTATCAAATCACAATTATTGGGTAATTAAAGGTATGTATTTTGACATCTCAAAACGCGCTTTTGCAATAAATGATAGCCACTGGGAGGTCCCATTGATCTGTGAATCAAATATTTTAGTGAATTAATCTACATTATGCCATCGCGTTATGTAAATTAACTACTGGGACACATCCGCAAAGGCCTATGCGGATTTCCGCCAAACGACCTGCCGGGAAGATTAATTTAAGTTAAGTTTCCCGTATACGCGGTTTATGACGGTAACGTTTATTTGTGCAACGACAACACTAATTACACACATTAAACAAATGGACAAACGCACCAATATGTATAATATTACTGAGAGTGTGAATTACGTATCAATATATGTATAATGTTACTTGAGTTTCTGCAAAAGCAACATTTTAGTTAATAATTTCTTATCGACGAAAATTATTTCAACTCGCGGGTTCAAATGCTCGATGTACCATAGAATACAGTTTTGAAACGAAAAACGTACGCGGTTTGGTCAATAGCGAGGTTTGCGGATATGCCTCAGCGTGCGGACATGCCCCGCCTTCCCCTACATTATAAACTGCTTCGTTAATCCGTTTTTTTATATTTCCGCACACCGTTTTGGGAACCAACTGGCCGGATAACACTGTAATGTGATTCACTTAACCGGTTTATTCTAGATCACTCAACATTTCAAACATCAGAGGTGCTTAATCAGACAATTATCGGTTTCGGTGATTACTTTTACATCATTGCTTCATTACTTGCGCTTTCTTCAAGTCCTGTCTGTTACTGGAGGTCAAAGGGTTAACAAGATCAGTAACAAAGAAAGAGAAATTTCATGATCCGTTACATTTTATTGACGACAGTCGTGCCATGAACAATATAAATGTGAGTGTTTCATTAATCCGCAAGTGTCGTTAATCCAGACAAAACCATTGAAACCAAATTATTGTGCGGATAAACGAGACGTAGCTGTTATTGCACTCAACACCGTACAGTGTCAATGTGTTCATGTTTTGTGAACATCAGAAATAGTTCACATGTGTATTCAATTCCACTGCAATACATTTCGTATTCTAAAGCTGCTGCAGCTTGGAGTAGGCTCAACATCTGATGTCCGCACAGTCGGCTGATCATCGTGAACACAGGCTACTTGGAGTAGGCTAAACATCTGATGTCCGCACAGTCGGCTGATCATCGTGAACACAGGCTACTTGCTTATTGAAGCAAATATTACTTTTAACAGAGTAGGCTACAGCCAATGGACACCCCCGCAGTTTGCTTGATACAGCTGTAATATCTCAGGTCGATTGAAAACCGAAGCATTAAATGTATAGATGTATCCCATAAATATATATTTTTTCACTCAGAGATATACGAGTGACTGCAGCTTCGGTAAGTTAACGACTATCAGTGCCAATTAATACGACACGATCAAGAAATAACACCCGCTATAAACCAGTAAGTGCCATTGTAGCAGAGATGTTTGTATTTAACGCTTTATTGTGGTCCCTGTTGGTGCATAAGGATACTTGTCATGTTTCCGACACTGATGACGTCAATTCACGTCTATATATCTGTGAGCACGTGGGAAGGGGGCATTCCCAATAAACATTTCCGCCTACGTCTGAAAGGATAATAACAGGGGTTTTTATTTGGTGTTTCTTCGTAAAAGACGGAATCCTACCAGACATGTTTAGTGGGTAATTGGAATATACTGATAAGTGATTGCCTAAATGTGAGGTGACACATGTTGGTCCTTAACGACAGCCTACGGACGCCCGTGGTCATTTTGGAATGTCTGGCTCAGCTGGACATTATTCATGTAGCAGATATTTCAGCACGTCCTGCGTCTCGGGCGTTTCCTGACTGACACAATGACTGACACAATGTTTATGTTCTTGTGTAAGGATAACTTTTTTCTTACTCTGTCTCGTCTTTCTTTTTTCTTTCTTTCGTTCATTCTGTCCCCAACCAGCTTTCGTCTCATTCTTTTCACACTTACGGATTGAAGAGTTTGTGTATTGTCCCAAGTGCCGTAGTTGTTTGTCTGTTGTTTTATTCCTCTAGGAGGTGTTGACACATTCCTCTCATTATGAAGCTGTGTTAACTAGTTTATGTTGTGTAGTTGTTTAGCTTAGCTCTTCGTAGTTCGCGTGTATACCTCTGTCTGCTATTGTTGCAAAGTACATATGCTTTGTTCCGTGAAGATAGTACGGTGGTAACTATGTTCTCCAGTGCTCGGTTCCCTGAAACAACTATTTCAACTGTTGCTACAATATCTCAGCTGCGTTAGCCGATCATTGCTAACATTTTGTCGGAGGCTCTACAAACTTCTTTCCATTTTTTCTATTTTATTAAAACTAAACTACAAGCCTACATTCTTCCATTTTTTATATGTCCCAGTTTACCTCAAATCATCATTGAATGGCCACTGACAACTGATCACTGATAATCACGAGCCAATTGTAATGTAACTATTTTCCAGGTGGTGAATTTACTGATAATTTTTTTTTTAAGATTTCTGTGGTTGAGTACAATCGCTGCTGAACAGATAACTAAGGTTCGGTTTTACTTCGTATCAAATAATCTATTTTTCGATTTGAAGGCGCACAAAATATTGTATAATTATATTAAAATTCGTTCATTAACACAATATTTCATATTCCTGACAACGGAGCTAGAGAGCTAAGCTGCCATTTCCTAGAACGAATAAACTAATTGCTCCTTAGTTGATGATTAAAGTTGCGCGCTTTACAATAGTACAAAGAAACTGCTTGGTTATTTGGGAGGCTTTTTGGAAGGGTCTGTCACAAACAAAATGGATGCAAGTTAACAACACGTCAGGAAAAGAAAAAAGATGCGTCGAACACTTCCAATAATAACTGGACCTGCTTCATCAGATAATACATACTTTAGTATAATGCAGAAAATGGATGCACTAAACATTCAAATGGAGCAAATGAACAAACGCTGAAGTCGCATGTGTCATAAGAAACGTGAAGAACAACGAGGCAACGGGTGAGGATTAAATCACTGCTGAACTGTTAACAGAAAGTGAAGACAAAACACTGATATCCCAGTAGCTCCTCAACCAAATATGGAAGACTGGAAAATGGTTTTGATAATAAAGTTAGCTTAAAAGGAGGCCTGAGACTTTGTAGTAATTGGAGGGATAACCAGCACAGCGGTTCGCACCAACATATTACAGGGCAAATGGAAAACGGGACTCAGGGAAGAAGATGCTTGATTCAGCTCATGAAAATTTCGCACAAATCAAATAGTCGCTCTCATGAGCACCATGGAGCAACCCTTGAATGGCAGCCCCCTTTGGTAATGAACTTTGTAGACTTCCATAAAGCATTTGACTGTATTGACTACTATTAACAGGGACCCACTATGGGAAATTCTACACATGTATGCAATTCCTTCAAAAATCATTGACACTTTAATTAAGTATTTCTATATAAATGCACAATGCTCAATAAAGATTAAAAATATAACACTGAACGCTTTGTTTGGAGATGTCTTATATTTAGTAATTAGACAGGCTGAAGTAGCGAAATCGGGAATTGGTTGGACAGATGAAAAAGTGCTGGAAGACCTGAATTTTGATGATGAGATCTGCCTACATAGGCCTGTATAGACACAGACAAACAGTTGTTAAGCAATACAAACATGCATCTTCGAAAGAAACATGCAAAGTGGGATACACGAAATTGCTCAAGTTTCGAAACCTAGTCCTCTCGACAGATTGTCCCACCCGAGCTACGGCGTCCCGTACGCCCTCTCCCCGCCGAGTTACGGCGCCCCGTACGCCATCTCCCCGCCGAGCTACGGCGCCCCGTACGCCCTCTCCCCGCCGAATTACGGCGCCCCGTAAGCCCTCTCCCCGCCGAGCTACGGCGCCCCGTACGCCCTCTCCCCGCCGAATTACGGCGCCTCGTGCGCCCTCTCCCCACCGAGCTACGGCGCCCCGTACACCCTATCCCCGCCAAACTACGGCGCCCCGTACGCCCTCTCCCCGCCGAGCTACGGCGCCCCGTACGCCATCTCCCCGCCGAGCTACGGCGCCCCGTACGCCCTCTCCCCGCCGAATTACGGCGCCTCGTGCGCCCTCTCCCCACCGAGCTACGGCGCCCCGTACACCCTATCCCCGCCAAACTACGGCGCCCCGTGCGCCCTCTCCCCGCCGAGCTACGGCGTCCCGTACGCCCTCTCCCCGCCGAGCTACGGCGCCCAGTGCGCCCTCTTCCCGCCGAGCTACGGCACCCCGTATGCCCTCTCCCTGCCGAATTCGGCGCCCAGTGAGCCCTCTCCCCGCCAAGCTACGGCGCCCAGTGAGCCCTCTCCCCGCCAAGCTATGGACCAACCAAGTGACTGTTCTTAACCAAAAAATCTGTTGAAAACGTCCTAAACGTTTGTTATAAAATGGCCAGTTAATGAAAAATGGGTAAACACATGTTATTACTGAGTTGAGCTTATAAAGTACTCGAATATTACCTGGTCATCGTCGCACTGATCTTGCAACTCCTGGACAATGGCCAACTGCTCTTCACCTATCACTGGTCCAATTTTGACAACTTGATATCTACAAAAGATACATTCTTATATAGCGCTGAATCCAGTGCTTGTGACTGCTCAAAGCGTTTTACCCTTCAACATGCAACTTGCATTATTGTCGCTGCGAAAGCAATCATTTATTAGACTGTGCTTCGCTATTGCATTGCAATACAGATATAATGATAATTATTGATATTCTCCTAAAAAATGTACGGAAGGTTTTTCAAGAAACAAAATGTCCGCCAAAAATGCGAATTATTATTATAAATGCCCTTCTTGAAAAGTGGCACGATTAGCGAGCGATTGGCATTCTACTTGGCGAAGTATGACGCAAGACATAAACAAGTGTAGCCTCGTGTTGTTTACTGACTTATCGGATGTTTGCTGTGTCGAGGTTAAATATTCCAATAAACACAGCGGGCGCATCTCAAACACGTAGGCCTGTTATATGCATTACGTGTGTCAGTGATTGCCAAAAGATATCTTGAGTGAATTGCAGCGGTCGTTTCTGGGGTTTTGGGTTTCATAAGAATCCCTATATTCTTGTTTTGCATTAGGAAACATCAAGGAAATATCCATCTGAGCGCACATTAGGGATTTCAATAACTACAGAAACTCAGCGGTAATCCACTTCCAGCATCTGCGCCTGAAAAAGGTGGGTTTACTTGGTGAGTTGGTGGGCATAATTGTGCGTGTGATAGACTTGTATGATTCGACGAGACGAATTAGCATGACACAGAACGATTATGCCAATTCTTCTGACAATGGTTGACATTGGATAAAGATAATAAAAAATACATTATCTGAGCACATTCTATTAAAAAAATAATTACACAAATTCACTGCACTGTCTAAAAATGGCTTCTACAAGAGATTATAAGATAAGTTCGCCTTCGCAACACGATCGTCTCAATGTTAACAAGACAGTATGAGAACATAACACACAGCTGCGTTACACAGAGTTCAGTGCTACAACAGTATAAAATTAAGCAAATTAACATAATATTTATGTTACCGGTCGTAGTTTTTGGCTTGAATAGACGACAAACCAGCAGTCAGCATCAGAACAAAAGCCCTCCATAGCACCTTGTCGTTCGACATTGTCGGAGGAGTAAGCGAGGCCAATCTGACACCGACTATATAGCTCATTGACGGTAAAGCCGCGCCCATCACGTCGTCGATGAGTGCTCGACGCCGATTCGCCCGCAGCTCTTGACGTCTGTAAGGTAGCACGCCTACCAACCCTGCTGTAGCCTCGGCAGTACAGGGTAGCACAAGTACAAGGTAGCACGCCTACCGACCCTTCAGCGCTGTAGCCTTCGCAGTACAGGGTAGCACAAGTACAAGGTAGCACGCCTACCGACCCTTCAGTGCTGTAGCCTCGGCAGTACAGGGTAGCACAAGTACAAAGTAGCACGCCTACCGACCCTTCAGCGCTGTAGCCTTCGCAGTACAGGGTAGCACAAGTACAAGGTAGCACGCCTACCGACCCTTCAGCGCTGTAGCCTCGGCAGTACAGGGTAGCACAAGTACAAGGTAGCACGCCTACCGACCCGTCAGCGCTGTAGCCTCCGCAGTACAGGGTAGCACGAGTACAAAGTAGCACGCCTACCGACCCTTCAGCGCTGTAGCCTCGGCAGTACAGGGTAGCACAAGTACAAGGTAGCACGCCTACCGACCCGTCAGCGCTGTAGCCTCCGCAGTACAGGGTAGCACAAGTACAAAGTAGCACGCCTACCGACCCTTCAGCGCTGTAGCCTCGGCAGTACAGGATAGCACAAGTACAAGGTAGCACGCCTACCGACCCTTCAGCGCTGTAGCCTCGGCAGTACATGGTAGCACAAGGACAAGGTAGCACGCCTACCGACCCTTCAGCGCTGTAGCCTCGGCAGTATATGGTAGCACAAGGACAAGGTAGCACGCCTACCGACCCGTCAGCGCTGTAGCCTCGGCAGTACAGGGTAGCACAAGGACAAGGTAGCACGCCTACCGACCCGTCAGCGCTGTAGCCTCCGCAGTACAGGGTAGCACAAGTACAAAGTAGCACGCCTACCGACCCTTCAGCGCTGTAGCCTCGGCAGTACAGGGTAGCACAAGTACAAGGTAGCACGCCTACCGACCCTTCAGCGCTGTAGCCTCGGCAGTACATGGTAGCACAAGGACAAGGTAGCACGCCTACCCACCCTTCAGCGCTGTAGCCTCCGCAGTACAGGGAAAGCAAAGTGTGTCAGAGCATAACCTTCGCGTTCCCAGACAACTTAAACAACACAACTAATTGTGTGCAGGCACCAACGCCCATTGTGTGCTATCAGGACATAACTTCCCCATGACAAAATCCCCCGCCATATCCCTCCGGACAACACCCCCCTAGACCAAAACCCCCCGCCAATATCCCACCAGGACAAAATCCCCATAGGCAACATTCCCAATCCCAATGCATATAATAGTTATCTTTCTCCAACCATAAAAATCATCAATATATAGAAGTAAGCCGACTGCAACCAGCGCATTGTTAAGCG